>JAMKCH010006914.1:0-111928 GCA_023653785.1 Ophioderma brevispina
AAATTCAAAGAAGCTCAAAGGTGTATGCTCTAAATGTCAATTTTTTTATTTGAAAAAAAAAAATGCTTTTCCAATGGCGGCCACCAGGCGGTGTCATCAAATTGCCCCCGCTGAGTTCATGCCAATTTCTTAGGTTGCTTATTCCTGGTCACAAGGCAAAGAAACCTCAGGATTTGAGTGGACTTTGTTAAACTCGATTCAAACTGGCTAAAGTTGTTCAATCCACACACACACACACACACACATGCATGCAAGCACACACACACACGCACATGCACACGCAAACAAACACTCACCCGTACTATCCCCTACACCAGTTCAGTTACCTTCAACGTCAGGCTGAAATGTTATTGTCATAGTCATAAAAGTACAAACAGCATGCACCAAAAGGATATGCAATGATGGTCAATAAGGCTCCAGGCTACACTCTTATAACACATAATGCGTAGCGGTGGCAATGCCAGCTATTTTTGGGGGGGATGGGGAAGCAACATTATGTAGGTAAACCCTTTCTAAAACTCATTGTGTTACCTATTTGTCAAGCTCACTAACATTTGCAAACTTTTTTATGATTAATTAAAAAAAAAAAAAAAAAAAAAAAAAAAGAAAAAATTTAGGGGGAATGTTCCCCTATGCACCCCCTGATGCTGCACTGCATAAGAATTTTAAATGATTGTTGTAATGAACTATTAATATGATCTGAGAGATAGTTTGGATTTTGGGTTGCTTTTTGTACTATTTAGAGTGTGTTTTTATCCCCTGCTGAAAAAAGCAGAAGGGGATATTGCGCGGGGGCGCATATGTCTGTTTGTGTTGTGTTTCCAGTTTGTTAGGTTTTCGTTTTTTTGTTGTCTCCTTTGAAAAGTTAAGTCCAATTTAAACAGACTGGGGGAAGGTGCATAGGGGTTTCCTTAATGTGATGGTGATGTCAAAGGTCATGGACCAAAGGTCAAAGTCATCTGAGGTCATTGTTCCAGGACTTGCCATCTTGCCAGGGGGATGTCACAAGTTACTTGCAGTAGTTTTAAAATAATTGAATTTTTTCATTTGCACCTGTGGAATAATATAAATGCTATGGGGAAAATACAAAACTGGTATGAGTATTCAGGAGTTGTATTCATTGGAAAATTACATCCCTTAGATGGTATTTATATTATTTTTTTGTCAAAAATTGAAAGTGAATTGGTGCTCTCACAAATAGGATTTTATTGCACAATCAAAATGATTGAAATGAAACTGCTTTGCTTAAAAATATAAAAGGCTCAGATTAAATTATTTGGAATATGGTGGAAGATATGTTACAATAGTGAGTGTCTAAAAAAAGCATAACAAAAGTTTTTTGTTGTGTCTCACTCACTTTATTTATGAATCTGCAGGACGTTTTTAACCCCCCCCCCCCCCCCCCCCCCCCCCCTGGAATCAGTTATCATAAGGTAATTGTGCTGGGTTGTGACAGGTATCTATTTCATTACACCTTACAATGTTGTTGAAATCCTGGACATGTTTTCCCGCCAATAAGAAGCACCGTTGGATTGCATGTAAAGTAATTCATGCAAAGAGATACACATGCATTTCATGTCAAGGGATTATGTCAAACACTGTAGGTGAAATATAATTACGGTACCTACTTTGGGAGACATTTTGGTTTTGTCATTCACTCATTAATCCGTTAGGGAGACATTTCGTGTCTCCCTAACGTTATCCCATAGAATTGCGGTGTATTCCGTCAAAGGATTTGAATATAAGTTATGGAACATTAAGGGTAGAATCCATAGAATAATAAAGGATCATTGAAATTAATGAAATAACAGGTAAGAGATCATTATAACCTAATGAATTAATTAAAATTGTCGCCCTAATATATCATTTATCATTATATCTTTACTCTTATTATAAGTGTATATCATAAAACAAGAGTGTCAATGATGCAGGAACCTATCAAATGATGTCATTCAAAAACAACGTTCTTACCACATCTCTTATTGGAATACATGCCAAAATATATTACAAGGACTTGGTCTAAAACATTTTGGTCATTTAAAAAAATTGTGTTCATCTGTAAATTCTTCAGCATTTTGTTTACAATGCACACAGAAGACACGAACCTATTATAGCCTTCTCCAGGATTTAGTTGACATGGTTAATATAATAATAATGGACATTTTTTAACGCCGCGACATATCCACTTAAAGGTGTGATCAAGGCGTGTGCGGCTGCCATGAAAGGGCGTCAGGACATCAGAGAAAGCATAATACCAGAACAGATTATGCCAGAAGCTCGATTTTAGAAGCAGGAGGAAACGGAGTACCCGGAAGGAAGGAAAACCTGGGGAACGAGTATGGATCGAAGAAACCAAATCACATAAACCACCGAGAACGAGCCCCTGCCGGGTATTGAACCCGAGACCCTAATTGGTGAAAGGAGGGGGAAGATACGCTGCGCCAACCCGTTCCCAATGGTTGATAACAACAGCACATTAACACATATACTATCTAAACTGTAGTCATTAGCAATGAGGGTTAAAACTGTAATATGTAAAGAATAAAAGCAATTTGTACAATATTATAGCTTTAAAGGTTTTAAACTAAATAGAGAATAAATCACAGGATTAAACTATAAAATAGAGAATAGAAAAGCAGATTAAGCGTATTAAGAAAGAAAAAAAAAGCAATATATAATATTGTAGTTTAATTGTTTTTTATATAAACAACGCCAAAATGTAAATGGTGCACCCGCATGCAGAGTGCCCATCTCTCTGCCTTTGGTGTTTGGGCCAGGCTCCCCCATATAATGTTGCTGTGGGTGTTTGCCACTCCTCCCGCACAGCGAGTCTCTTTTGCATTCCCAGCATATGCCGGTACCCATTAATACTCCTGGGTGGAGAGAGGCAAGCGAGGTAAACTGCCTTGCACACCACATTGGCGACAGCGGGGCTCGAACCCACAACCTAATGCTTATGAGGCGAGCGCTGATCCAATTGCACGACATGTGCCCCCACATGTAACACCCAAGTAGATCATTGTCATTTGATTGGAGGATTATTGGTCACATGTGAATGAAAAACACTCATGTTATCTAACCCTATCACTACCAAAACTCACTAGCACTCAATGAGCTGAGGCTAGAAAATGCACGAAGTCCAAAAAGATGTGATGACGTCATCATACCAACACTCATATGGGCACGAAATCGCTGGCCAGACTCCCTCGTGGCTTGCCATCCTGCTCATGAGAATGGTGCACCAGAGGCCCCAGGTTCGAATCCTGCCACGGATGTCCAATCTTCTTTAGCTTTTATCCCTTTACCCCTTCCCTTCCTCTCTGGAGATAGGCTAGAAACCAAAAGACTGTTAGGGTTAGAACATCTAAGACTAAGTAGTTCCTTGTCATTAAGCTCAGACTTTACCTTAAAGGCACTATCAGTGATATGCTAAATCAGATGATCAAAAAAATCATCAAAAATCAAATTTTTGCATGTCTGTAACAAGTATAAGTATACTAATATACCCTGCAATGATAGGACCAGAAGCAACCTAATAAGGACAAAATTGGATATTTTAGTCATTAGTGTCCATATGGACACTTACTACAACATGTAATTGAATGGAAATTCGTATATTTGAACACTGCCGTTAGCTTCCTTTTCAGTCAACTCTTTAGTTGGAAATAGTAACTTATGATAATTCTTCATTCTTATCCTTCACTTTTAAGCTATTCCTGCAAGTTTCAAATATTTTGACTCTTTCGGATAAATCACTGATATTGTCTTTAAGTTTGACTAGGCTTAGGCTAGCCAAGACCCAGGCAGGGATAGGCCTAGGCTAGCCTGGGCTGGGCTAGGCCTAAAATAAATGTTGACTTACATTTACCTTTTCTTAGTAATTGCTACATCCTGCAATGGAAAGAATATTCTCATTTGTTGAAAGATGAAATGTTCCATTTAGACTATGGGGCATGTCCTTCTCTGCTGTTGTTTTGTTGTCCCCATCGAGGGGCTAGGGGAAACCAAGTGTAAATTCATAATAAATAATTAAAATCATATAAACGTCTGTTGCCGCAAATAAAACTGGCACATTTTCTTGGAAATTAATAAAAGGTCAGTTTAATTTATTTTCTCCATTATCAGTGACCAATAGATACACTAGACTTCAGCAAACAATGGAGCTAAAGATATTCAATTACCAGCTCGGTATGCAGTGTAGAAAAACACTTCATATCCCTTTTCATCTGGAGTGCAGGACCATTGTTATATTGTCTTGTGGTTGAAAAGACTCGGGTGTTACCACCTCTCCTATTTCAGACGCAGTCTTTTTTTAATGACGTAAGTGCAAAATACTTATCCTCATTCGCAGATAAATAAATCTTGAGCTTCTATAGTGCGTGTTCAATTAACTTTGTCCATGTTTTTCATCATTTATTCGAAAAGGAAGAAAGACAAACAAACATCATGCCAGAATGTTGCTGGTCAAGCTTTGACCTAACAACTTTGTGCAGAATTAAAATCTGTAACTTATTGCTTAACTTCATTTGTATTCAATTTACCGCACTTTCAGAAGAAAACTTAAGGTCAACGACCTATATCATAATGTAAACTGGTTAGTTATTGTGAAAGAGGATGGGTATTTTGTTACTCAACCCGAATCGTGGAGGTGATAACACCTGGCTATAACAATGGCCCCGCATACCGGGCCCATTGTAATATCTTTAGTTAATGGTTTGCTGAAGTCTATACATATCCATTGGTCACTGATATTATGAAACAGAAATTGATGTGACATTTTATTCATTTTTAAGAAAATGGTTATGTCATGTTAATAATTTATCAATAATTTTACACTGGGTTTTGTCTTATACCTTTGAAGGGACTACGGAATTTGTTATGCAGCTTGTTATTTGGTCTACGCCCCATAGTCTAATTCAACAGCTGAGTTGAGTGGAACATATTCTTACCATTGCACTCATAAACGTTCATTATTTGTATAATATAGCAATCATGATTAATCTACATATATAGAGAATAGCAATCAGGATTAAACTGTACATACAGAAAAGAAATCTTTATTAAATTGTATTTTTTTATGAAATAAAGTAATAATTGAGGTGATTTCAACCAGAATGTGCAGAGTTAGAACAAATGTCTCACAGTTAGCTAGAATTTAGAATGTTAAATATCAGGTGTACGTCCCCATTTGAAGGTATTTACAAACACATATACACACATCTCTCCACATCAACCCCCGCTCCACACACGCATGCACGCACACACACACAAACACACACACACTTTTTTACATCTACTTTTGTCCGTGGATTCAAAGGAACAACCGCCTTTTGTTATGACAGTGCTGGTATCGCTTATCAATTTGTCATTTGCTGACTGACCAGACCAAGGTATATGACTTTAGGCTGCAAATGCAAGTGCCTCTAAAGGCCAACATTATACAATATGTGGCTGTCACACAGCAGCTAGGACAACAGACTTAGTGGTTTACCAATACCAATTCAGGCAAAAAATGCACAAAATACCCCAAAACACAGTATGCATTCAGCATTTTTAAAATCCATCTTCATAAAGAATTTTCAGCAACATCATTACTTGCATAATTAAGAATTGGACAAGACATAAGACACTAGCTTCCATCTCAGTGGCCTTTCTACTCCATATAAAGCTGCTTGACGTGAGGGAGAGCCTATCTTTTGATAGGCTAATAAGACAATTATTAACCTGGGCTGATCTATAGAACTGTTGCTTTTTCAGCATGAAATAGCATAGGTCTCTCACTATTAATCTTACAACCACTCATTCTGATGGCCTGATATTTTGTGGACATCTCACTATGAGCTAGTAAAATCTCAATTCCCTTGGCACAGTTCAGTAGGTTTCATTCACCAATGTATTTAGAAAATACTCCCCCTGGTTTTTGGGTATGATACCCAGATCACACAAGGTCAGTTCATGTCAATGTATGTATAAGTACAAACCACTGAACTGTGTCCTTGGTGGATGAGCATATTGTAACTCGTAGTGTCTATAAGGAAAAGGTGTATGTCACAGCTGCAAAGTGCACCCTTTTGATGTGATGGGTCACATGCATTAAAACAATGTATAAGTAAAGAGTGATATTGAAAAAAATTGTATGGTTGAGAGTCTGTATTTTAAACAAAAAGAGTCAAAACATGTTTTGTCCTTAGCAGCCTTCTTTACTTCAACTTGAAACTTCTAATTTGCCATCAAATTCAACTTGAATTTAAAAGCCATTTCATAATATTTTTAATTCAAAAGTCACACTCTGTGCATTTCAATGCCATAGGTGTCCCTTTATACAACCCAATACAATCAATTTTCAGCATAACTACATATACCCTTTGCACCTACCCTGTATCATGAAAGCATATGATAGTATACAAATATTTAATGATCATGAGGGATCTTGTGGAATCTATTGGCCCCCGAGGTGAACTGGAGGGTGTGGGGTACTATTTTCCCACGCCCTCCAGTTCACCGAGGGTACCAATGAATTCCTCAAAGATCCCGAATAAGATCATTAAATATTTGTTTTATATCCTTCATGAATATATTTTTTGTTCATTGATTGGTTAAAAGTGAAACTGAGCCTGAGGCCTACGGTAAATAATGACGCTGAAGTCTGTACCGAATTTACTCCCGGAATTTACTGCATATAGCATGTATAGCTCACCTTTCTGTTTCCGTGCACAGTCATGCAGTGATGCAGCATTGAGATCATATCAGCATTGTCCATTCCATGGCATTAAAATAAAAATCACCGTGGGAATCACCGGTGTTATTTACACAACTCTTCGAACACTGACAGAACATACGTAATTATTTTTTTTGTATTCTCACTATCCATGCAGAAGGTTTCCCACCGGTGTTATTGCAACTGTGCGCAGCCATGTTGTTGTTACGGGTGTCGACGAAATAGCCTCAACAATGCGTCAAAGTTCCTTTTAGAGCAATAACTAATATGAACGTACACATACGTTGAGAAATACAATTAAAGTAAGAGTCTGTTCACTCTCATGCATAACGTCAACAGTCGTAGCTAGTCGTATTGACCACAGCGAAAGAACTGATAAAGGAACTGATAACACGGGTATCGAGGCTAGAGGGAAATAGGCGCCTATTTTCCCGGGAAATAGGGCCGCGTCCGAATTTCCCTGTGATCTCTCTTTCGCTCTCTTTCTCGCAAATAGTTAAACTATTTGTGGTCATGTGACGCATTTTTAACCAATCAATGAACATGAATATATTCATGGGCATATAATATCACATATCATGTGCTTTATTCTGTTAATAGAAAAAAGCACATGATACAGAGTATGTGCGAAGGGCATAATGAGAGGGGGCATGTGTGGTCCAGTGGATAGAACAACCCACTCATGATCTGGAGGTTGTGGGTTCAAGCCCTGCTGTGGCCAACATGTTGTGTACTTGGACAAGACATTTTACCTTGCTTGTCCCTCTCTATCTCGAAGTCAAAAGGGGAGCTCTTAGATGAAACATCACAATTTAAGTGTTGATAGGTAGTTCACTTGTTGGCCTGGCAGCAAACCCTAAAAAAGCAACATGATTCTGACAATTTACCGATGGCAGGGTAATAATAATAATAATGGCCGGGCATTTTGCATCCACAGGTAAAAAGCGCATAATAATTCCTGCAAATATTATTATTATTAATGTAATTATGCCCAATTTTTATACCAAAATCTAAGTATGTAAATAAGATGAATCGGTAAATTTTGTCAGTGCATGTTTTTCAATCCTATAAATATTCTAAGTTGGAATCATGTGCTCTGCAGAACGTGCTCCACACCTAATCTATAATAATAATCAGCACAACATGTTATCAAATAGATGTGATGGTGGACTTTTACCCTAACTATTTATATCTTGTTTTCATTTTATTTAAAAAGATAATATTGAAAGAAGTGGTTGATTATCTAGCTCATGTGTCAAATATGCGCTGTGCAAATTGATACCATTGATACAAACATGTTGTGTTCAAGGTGCATTTCATGATTCTAGTACCTTCTGTTTTATGGTTCACTGGAAATCCTTGAGAAAACCTTATCCCCAAAATTTCAGTGATTCATTTGCGTTTAGGTGTAAGAGAAAAATCCAGAGGTTAGAATTTTGTTGCAGAGTGCAAAGAACAGTCTTGATTCTCAAAATGAATTTTGCGGGAGGGAATCCATTATTCGCTACTGTGTTAAGTCTTAAGTTTGTATGAGAATCAAATTGATCACGCAATCATTTACGAGAAATTCCATTTGCGAGAATCGATTCGTGGGATTCTCACAAATGTACGCGCTGCAAATGTTGTTCACAGTGTCCCAAAGGCATTGTCATTTCTGTCATCTGTTCTGCAGTGGAAAAATACAAAATTGCAAATTCGTAGACACTATCAAATTGACACGTAATATTAGGCCATTATGCAAGGCTAATGATCATATGATATAAAAAGTCTCACTTTATTTGGGCAAGTTGGGAAGGAGAGAGGTTGTGGATCACGAAATGCCCCATTTAATTTGAAGTGCAGTTAAGGCAATTCGAAAAGCACACCACTGTGATAAAACAATCAGCATTGGTTCAAAAATGCTGAATCTCACTGGTAGAAGATTATATGAAAACTGAAATTGAAATCAGGATTTGTCCACGTTTACAGCGGTGGCCAGATTCACCTCAAATTTCCAGCCAATATTGCTGTGTGAGGATTATTGGAGCAAAAGGTAAGTGAACTGGTGCCCTTTCTGACGTAATGTGCTGGACGGCGCATTAGATCTCTGAGCTGTCCTTTGTAGGTAGATCCTCTTTTTAGTTCTACCAGGGTAACAAGCTACCTTCCTCATTGGATATTTTCCTTAGAAACCTGATGGGGTGATGGTTTAGCACTGACAACCCGGCCCTGGGACAGGATATTGTACTGGTACCAGGATACCAGTAGCAGCAGGCACTCAAATGGAAAAACTGACCTGACCTATAAGACAATGAAATAATTTAAACGTTTTGTCAACATTAATTACATGTTGTTGTATATATGTTTAAAAAAAATGTTTGTGGGAACCCAATTAATATTAGAAAGTGATAGTGAAATTTAGGTTTTGCTTTTTTTATAAGATACCTGGTTAGGACAGAAAGATTGTTGAATTCAATCAAAGTTATCAAAGTTCAGTTTAAAGAAGTGAGAATCGTTTTTTTTCAGTCAAGAAACTTAGACACTCATACAAACCCGCCTTTATAAAGAGAATACCTTCCAGAAAGATGTAGACTACAAAATGCAGTGCAATATTCCTCTGTATTGTTTATAATCAATTGTTTAACGGTCTTTTCCTCACAAGAATTCTGTGATTCGTGGGGCCAAGCGTTAAGACTAGACGATTGATAGAAGGATGTGAGGAAAGAGGGCCGTAGCACTAGAAAACAGAATGGTCAGTATTGAGTCGTCATAATTTTTCTTTTTCTAACTCTCAAAGCGATTAAGCCATTACAAGTCTATTCATAACAGGATACCATTTCATTACCAGTACTCTGTAATGGCTCAATACATCATAAGCCTGAACTGAAATAACCTTAAAGTATCCAATCAAACATATGCCAGGATAGTGTGCCATTTTTTATGGTACTTGGATACAAGTGTCCTTGGGTACTGACCCAACTGTTTGGTGACCTGTGTGACCCATGTGACCCTTTCAGATGGACACATGCTTTCGGTGAACACTATATTTTGCTGGTGCCAGCATAGCTGCAGGACCACTTTTGCATTATGTTGTGCGTGTGTATGTGTGTGTGTGTGTGTGTGTGTGGTGTGTTTGTCACTAAAATGTTAAGGTTTTATATGAGCGGCCCACAGCTATATTTTTTTGGTCCCCCGCCAACTTAGTTGGCAAAAGGGGGGACTATAGAAATGCCCTGCGTACGTGTGTGTGTGAGTGTGTGTGCGGTGAGTGTGCGTCCCCAAGCAATATCTCTGGATCTAAGCAAGTGTGGGTTTCATCTTCACAACATAGATGCATCTCAAGTAGGCGTTGGCTGGGATGTAATAAAGTGGGTCATGTGCATAGGTCAAAGGTCAAATATGGTCAAAAATAGGGTCAACTTTGTCAAAAATAGGCTAGATTGTTATAAGCCTTGAAAACACGATATCTTTTGACTAAGCAAGTATGTGTTTGTCCAGCTTCCACCATAGATGTCAACCCAGTAGACGGGGGAGAGTCGGGAGGGGGGTCATGTGGCATGGGTCAAAGGTTCAAATATGGTCAAAAATGGGTCAAATTTGGTCAATATTGGTCAAAAAATAGAGATTAAGGCCTTGTAAACATGTTCTTTTGATCTAAGAAAGCTATGGTGCCCATCTATCAGCCACCATAGATTGTCAACCAAGTAGGCGGTTGATGAGTTTGGAGGTGGGGCATTGGTCATGGGGTCAGGTCCAAATGCGGTGGTCAAAAATGTGAATAAATTGCTATAGCCCTTGTCAATGTGGTAGGAGATGCAACTTGGTGGGTGTGGTCAACATTCAGTGCCGAAAAATTTGAAGGTCATTTTAAAGGTCATGGCGGGGCATTCAAGGTCCAAAGGGATTAAATTTGCTATAACCCTGATAAAATGTGGTAGGATGATGAAAATTGGGTGGTTGTGGGCAACATTCCGTGCTGAAAATTTGAAGGTCTTTCCAAGGGTCATGTGGGGTTCATTCAAGTCAAATGGAATTCAATGCTATAGCCTTGTCATTGTGGTAGGATGATGAAACGTGGTGGGTGTGGTCAACCATTAGTGCCGAAAATGTGAAGGTCATTTCAGGTCATGTCGGGTTCATTCAAGGTCAAACCAATTAAGTAGGGGTAGATGATGAAACTTGGTGGTGTGGTCAACATTCAGTGCCACAAAACTTTTGATGGTCATTCAAGGTATGTGGGGTCATCCCCGGTCATACACATATGGTAGTATGGTCATGAAAAATGATAGGTGTAGTACGCATTCTTTGCCGAAAATTTTGACAGGCATTTCAAGGGCGTGGGGGTATTCAAGGTCAACTAATACAGGAGGTAGGTCATGAACTTTGTGGATGTGGTCAAAATTTCTAAACCGAAAAATGTGAAGGTCATTTCAGGTTCAAGTAGGGTCATCTAGGTCAAAATAACTACAAATAGTGGTATGGTCAATGTAGTAAACATTTGAATACCGTTGCAAATTGCAATGCTATGGCAGCAGCCTCAGTGGTTGAGAACCACTTATTTCAACCACAATTTATACGTGGATCTTAAAATTATATTTCCCTCCATTTACTATCGGACAGGCGGGGGACCTTTGTGGTTCGAGAACCGCCTTGTTAATAAGTGAGACGAAAGCGAGAACTGAATAATTCTAGTCTGCATGGCTTAACTTTTTTCCCATGTCTCGATTGGCAAACTGCATCAAATAGTGCTATGAACAACACAATCAACTTAAAGCTGACTCAGAGATTTCCAGATGAGGGCACCGTGCTCAATTTGCAAAACAAATCGATGTTTTTTTTTTTTGTATATATAAATAATGTTTTTCCTAACCAATCCCTTTGTTCTCTGGTCAGATTTATTGATAGGTGCCCAGATGGATGTTCAACAACCTGAAAAATGAAGGAGATGCTGAAGGATGTGCCCAGAAATCCTCAAGCACAGGTTACATGGTTGAGCCAGGCTCTTGCTGCAAAAACAGACTTGCAGTATGAGTACTTTCATGAGTATGAGTATGAGGGCGAGTACTGGACCTGAGTATGAGTACAACTGCTGGGGCATGAGTACGAATATGAGTACAAGGGCATGAGTATGATTATGAGTCACAGCAAACTTTTAGATGGGGGGGGGTGAGATTTAGACATGAGTACGATTACTTTTTGCCTGGAAAAAAAGTACAAGTATGGGTACAGGTATTTATGCCCGAGTACAAGTACCTCGCCTATGAGTACGAGAACAAGTACACAAATTTTAGCTCTTCTCGAGTATAATTATAGTATTCATCTCGAGTACTACAAGTTTACTACAACAAAGGTGCATTTGACTCTCAACATTTTTTGTCACTTGTGAGTTGAGGATTTGCCACCTCTAATCAAGATACACACACACACCCTGCTTTGAGCGGTTTCCGAAGTCCAACCCACAACCTTTCTAATTCGATCGCTGTATCCACTGTGGCAACACATCCTCACACTACCTTTAATCCAAAATCTGAAATACTGCCTTTATTTCAGAAGTTAAGGGGTTTAGGGTATAACAGGGGCTGTGCCTGGATTCATGCAAAAACATGGTTGATAACCTGTGTGAACCAGTATGCCCCTGTAGCTTTATATTGTAAATCTGGAAAACTCTGTTCGTAATACAAGCAAGACTGTACATTAGTGAGATGAATTTTCATGGTTGTCTGGCTGGCATGAACAAATTTGGAACTAGGACTGTGAAACAGTGAATGTGTCGGGTTGCATCTGTCTCTCCTGTCTTTCCTTTCCCTTTGTGTGTGTCTCTCACTCTCCCTTAGAAGAGTTTGGTTTTGTATAACAAATTATAATGTCAGCGCTGGTTATTGAACTTTTACGTTGTTAGTGTACGACACTCCGTGTTATCGTTACAATAGCTATTTCACATACCATTACACACTCGAATGTTGTATTAAGACATTCCGCATCATTATAATAATTGGTTTATGTACACAGATAGTAAAGATAAAAGTAAAATATAGCTCTTCATTGTTTTGTGACGCATACCAAACAACTTGGTTTTAGGTATAGCATATAAAGCAGAGGAGATTCGTGACAAATTGTGGGACAATTGTGCTGTTGGTGTAAATCATTACATTTGACACAGAGTTTAGGGCACATCCAAAGAATGATTTTTGCTAAAGGGGTCTCACGATTCTCAGGTTTCGCGCGGTGAGGGAGGCATGGAAGGAACCTTGGGGGATGGGTACAAAGCTTAAATTTGCTCCAATATTGTTGATAAGTATATAATTGTTTTCATAGGGTATTAGGATTCCAAATATGTATCATTTGTCCTTGAGTAACCCTAGGTTTTGGGGTTATGGAGTGAAAATGCTGGAACTGAGCCAAAAAGTCAATTTCTGGTTGTACCACGGCCTCTGGACTGTTCCCAGTTTAATAATTTCTTTATAATGGCATCAAACACACTTATTTTCACTGATTACCAATAAACTAAACTAAGCGAGTGGTGAATGCATTTTTCGTTTCGCACCTACCAAGCTCAAAGTTCCATATTAATAAACAAATTTGCGCACTTACTACTGGTGTAAAAATGTCATACTCCCAAAGCAATACGAACAAGCTATAGCCCACGCTATTTTGGAAGCCATTTGAAAATCTGAAAAAACATCAGCCCGATTTTTGCGATGATAACTTTTTCTGCACAAACTACATGCCTGACGAGGGCCGCCTTGTAAATAAATCCGAAAGTTGTATTTTTCCATGCTGTAAGGTTTTCCTTGTATGGGCTTGGTCTGCAACATTTAAAGGCTGACTCAGAGATTTCCCGATGAGGACGCACATCAATTTTTCAAACAAATCGTGTTTTTTTGCCTGTACAATGCCTGTCATATGCTCTCATTGTGTGAAATAACTAGCTGAAATCGAATCCTTCATATAGAAAATCACAACTTTGTGTTAAATTCTACGGATTCCGGAATTTGTTAGAACCCTACCCACGGTTCCTATATGTCATCAATGCTTTCTGTGCATAATTGTTCACTGCATGAAACGAACAATCTGATTCCATCTGTAACTTTGGAATTGAACCATTTTAGGTTGACTATCTTTAGTTCTAGATGACTATTTTTTATTTCTACTCAAATATTACATTTCGAAATCTCTTGAGTCAGCCTTTAAGCATCTGCCATTGAGCTTCATTTGAATAAAGAGGGCCCGGATGACCTCAAGAGCCTTTATTAATCCATCTCTATTGGTTGTAAGGTAAAAAATTAAAGTTTTACAACCTATACGAGTTGAAATCTATAAACAACAAACAATTTGTTATACAATTTCACCAAGATTGGAATAAACTTAAGCTTTACTCCTTATGTCACATTTCACTGCCCTAAACAGAAATACAGAAATCTAAGAAATCTGCAGTGCCCTATAGCCAAAAACATCTGTAGACGTGCCCAGGCACTGTGCCAAATTTCAAAGATTTAGCAAGCAAAGGAACAATTCTTGCACAAATCCGCTTGCTATTAGTCTTATCTAGGCGGGAGCCACATGTTTATGGCAATTGGCAATCGTCCATATACCAAAAAATTGGTTTTCAAAAGACGGCCAACTTTTATGCACATTGTAAATTTTGTGCAAATCATATTACTTTCAGTATTATATATAAAATATTCTGTGAAATAAAAAATATGAAGCATCTGGCCACATATTAACACTTTTTTAGTATTTGAAATATATTGTGAAACTGCAATTGTTTGTTCAGAAATGATGCCCCTGGATTTCTGTTGACAGTTATGAGTCACATTTCTTTTTCCAGAAAACAGAATAATATAATTTGAGCAGGGCCCGAGCAGGGTCAGCGCTAACCTGCGTTTTGTGGTCCTGGACCGCCAATTTTACATCTTTGACATGACCCCCCAAGTTTAACTTCCCATGTTTTAAGTGTCCATTGGACCCCCTATTCATGCATGTATCCAGGTGTGTGGTGAGGGAGCGTGCCGCCCCAGGGGTCAAAAGAAAGGGAGAACGTGAAGGCATGAAATAAGGCTCAAATTGCAAAAAAAAAATGCATTATTTTTTAGGTGCCCCCCCTGGAGCTTCTGCCGTTTGTGGTTTGGATTGGTTCCGCACCTGAGGAGGCGGGATATTCTATCGTATGTTATTGGCCCCCCCCCCCCCAATTTCAGAGAGTTTGTGGTGCCTAGCACTACCCTGTTTAACAGCATTATTGAGACATTTTGGAACTAAGCTGACACCATAATTCATTAAGAGGACATAGGCGAGGTGCTGTACTTTCTTTTTTCTTTGCCAAGCTACGAAATGCCAGTAAGGGAAAAGAGAGATAGAGAGGGGTATAATCTTTTAATTGAAGCCATTGTTCAAAGGTGAAAAATGCCTGGATTGCTGTAAATAAGTAACCAAAGTGTTCGTCTTGTTGAAAAGGTTATATTTGTACTACTTAACGTATGGTTATGGAGGTTAAGACAAAACTTGTCAATTGTCTAGGTCATCACTAAAGGTTAATCTTTAATATTGCTTATTGCTCCAGTTCTTTAAAATGGGCTGCAAATTGTTCCATCTTTCTTTCGCTCAAAGACTGCACAAAAACATTTTGCAGTGTTGCAAGCAACCGTCTAAACTTTTTTTAAAATTCGGAGACTAATAGAGGTCATAGGATGGACTTGTTTGTCATTTATCTTGATACGTTTGTTGCATACCTGTGGAAAGGTGTAACATATTTGAGAACCATTTTTAAGAAATCGGGTGCATATTAAGATTTAACCTTAGGGTGATGAACCCTTTGCCATTAGACTAATTTTGTCTTAGACCTCGCGTAACCATATACCTTGTAGGTAGTACAAACTATACATGTTTTAATCCTTGTAAGCCAGACAAAATTTGGTTCATTTTACATTATACAGCAACTCCAAGCATTTTTTCCATTTTTGACCCTGTATTAAGAACTTTATGATACTTATCCCCCTCCTGGATTCTGCCCACACTTTCATGAGGGGCACCCCCTGTATATATTTGTTCATTAACCTTCATAGAAGACGAAAGTAATAGAAAAAAAAATATAAAAATGATGCTCTGCTCCCCACGGTCACGGAATTGCGCCAAATGACACAACTAATATGATTGAGTAACTTATGCATTTTTCAAACCCATGTCTCTTTCTGTTAGGGCCCTTGGCAAGTTTTTGGTGATTTTCCTCCAAATACAGAAATTGATCCATACAAGTTATCTTGTTTAGTGGATACAAGGGCAGTTCTTTAATAATAATAATCATAACATCAAGGTTATGTAATCCTCAATCGTGGCCTGTAGGCCCAAATACTAGAGACTTTAACACTTAATAATTACTAGACAGAACAATGCAACTTGGATGCAGCAGCTTAAAACAGCGCCATAATTGGCCAACTTCAAACACACTACAAAACACAAACTACAACGAAACACACACCGGATGGGAAGTGCAAGCTTTCATGGTTCCTTTGCCCCATTCAAATGACCATGGAGAAGTGGCATTCAGTTTTTAATCAATATCTGATTATCAAATTAAATCCCAAATGGAGGTCTCGAATTAATCCAATCAATTGGGGTCCCACCACTGAGATTCGAACCGAGGACCTTTTGCTCCAGAGATGTCAGGCTTGCTAACCACTAGACCACGCACTTTCTCAGTTCTTGAACTACAAGCCTCGCCTACTTTTGCGCATGGACATGTACACTGACCTGGTCCATAAAAACCTGACCATTGGCCTGGGAAAATCAAATGAACACTGTGTTAGTCACATTACTCCACATTTTTTCTGTGGCTTTTGTTTTCCTTTAAAATGACAAGGGCTGCTGCTCTTCACAGGTGTACATGTATAAGTTATTTTAGCTACATTTACTTGACATTGCTGGATATATGTTTAAGGCCTGCTTTTATAACATTTTGCAGGTCCTTAATTATGAAGTGTAAGGTGTCCACTGTAAGCAAAAGTTAACTTAACAATTCCTGATAACTTTGTGTATCAAGCAGCTGTAACCCAAACTTGGCTACTTAAAAGCGTTTGAGGAAACACAAATTCATGACATGCTGACCCCCTTGAACTCCAGGCTCTTTGGTCAAGGTCAAAATCGGGTCAAATTTGAAGCATGCTTAAATAATAATTTTATAAAGCCTGTTTGGTGCCTCTTGTAAACATTAAATTAGATGATTATCCATCAATTGACTTTAAACCATAGTGGAGGTTTCGAATGAATACCATTGATTCCACTGTGTGACATACGGTAAGGGTCAAAGTCAAAGATCTAACTTGAAAAATATTCAAACTGCCACAAAATAGTTGTTTGCTCTTGTTGTTTGTGTAACATACCAATAGGGCAGGGGTTCTCAACTATTTTGGCTCGCGGGGGAGAAGGGGGGTTGGGCTCTGTCTCGTGCCGGCTGCTCTTCACCGCTCTCTAGCCTTTCTCATCGGTCTGTATTTTTCCCTCTTGCCCCCTGCTTTTTTGCTATGTTTGTGCTGTAATTTCAAAACGCTGTTCAGGCCAACCAACAAAGCTTTCGCTGCCGGACTGGCCCGCGGCCGCCTGTGTTGAGAACCCCTGCAATAGGGGAGCATATCTGGTTGTGCAGTAATGGCGGGTGACACGTGTTGCAAGAGAAGATTTGTTGCATGAAATTTGTGTTCCAAGAAAAGCATTCATGTTTTTGTGCATGGAGCCATGTTGCATAAATAGAAAAACACTGTATTATTAAAATACTCATTTAGGCATTGAATTTGGGTCATAGGCTTATAAATATGGGCCATTCCATGAAGTTGGAACACACACATATGATTTTAAAATGATTTTCCTTGGTTAAGCAAAATGGCTGTTATAATGATTATAGTATGAACTTGAAAACAAAATGGGGGTTGGAGCTTTCAAAATATACCAAACTTGGGGCATTGTTGCAAACTATTTGCACATTTCAACCAAATGCAACCATATCCTGGCCTAAATATGTGACATATAAGATGAAGATTTACAAACAAGCTTCACAAGTTAAACATTCCATCTGAAATTTTGAATTTCTATTTTTGTTACACAAAGCGGGCATAACACAAACGAACTTCTTTACAACATCGTTAGATCATATTGAAAAGCGCGCCACTGCTTAATATAATTAACCTTAGTTGGGTCACTTGTATAGCGCTATACCAAAGCACACAAAGCCAGGCCCTGTGCCAAATTCTCAAATTACATTTAATTCTCATTTTGCTCATAATAATTTCGTAGACCCTTAGTACAATTTGTGTTGCAATACATCGAAGTCCATATTACCGAAAATGTTAGTGGTTTAGTTCTGACATCGTCTTTAGTACACTTGACAGTCTTAATATGCACTAAGCAAACCACACTTCTTCAAAACATTTCCCATCCATGACATCGTTCTATTATACCGTTTTGCTAGTTTCGATATTTCCTATTTCTCATTCACTTCACACGAGCTATCGGAACCTCGTGTCACAGCGCATTGTTCTTCCTGATTGTACAAGCACAACCCCGTGAAGGAATTGTTGGAAAATAGAATTCACACGACAAGGCCATCATGCATGGGTGAAGTCGGAATTAGCACGTCGTGCCTCGCTTCTTTGGCGGTGATTGAGGATTCTTTAGCGTGTGGTATCGCATTGGAGTAGCGGTACCCGGTGGTAAACCTAGACTCGTTCAATAAATATGTTGAGTGTCCGTAAAGTGTGTTCGTCATAATTAAATATCATTTGCATATTTTTGCTATATGGATAACAAAAGGGTTCTTGGATATTAACACAATGGTGTCCCACTCTGTTACATCTTGATACAGCGATTTTTCTTCTAGCTTGTTTTGATCCCCCGGCTTGGAAAAAGCAGAGGGGGATATTGCAATGGTGCGAATGGTATGTATGTATGTGTGTGTTCAGTCTGGTTAGGTTTTGGGTTTTTTAGGTTTTGGTTTTCACGTCTCCTTCGAAAAGTTAAAGTCCAATTAACCAGACTTGGGGTTAAGGTTGCAATAGGGGTTCCTTCATGTGTGGATGATGTCAAAGGTCATGGACCAAGGTCAAAGGTCATCTGAGGTCATGTTCCAGACTGCCATATTTGCCGGGGATGACGCAAGTTTACTTGCTGTATTTTTTTTTGAAAATGAGGTCACTTTTTTAGTGATATTCCTTTCCTTATTTTTGTGTTGTCTGCAAGAATTGCAGAAGGCACATAGGGATTACTCTGGTCGTATATCTGTGTGTGTGTCAAAATGTGAACCTTTAATATATTGCATGCCGATGCTGTAACTTGGTGAAAAAGAGGGGGCCGAGTGGGGTGACATGTTGGTGACCTCATGTGACCTTTGGCCCCATTCATAATCCAATCCGTGACGGCAGACGACACTCGTGGTCCGGGGACCGCAATTTTTTTTTATGATAAAAAGTAACTTTTAATGGACAAAGTATTGTTTGGTGTTCAAATATGACATCAAATTAATGAGGGTGTAATGCAGTGTCCCATGTATTAGTCAGAGAGAATGTTCATGTCACCGTACAGTTGAGTATATACACAACTTTGTTATAAAATTCCGGATCCGGAATTTTTGTTATACACGGTATCCTATGGCATAGTTATACTGTACAGGGTCATTCCATGCCAATTCAACAAATCGAGTACAACTGAAATCCTGAAAATTTGAGCTCTGTACATCTCTTCTGCCATATGTAGGTAAACAGGCTTCAAAGATTCTACACTTATATCAACTAATATCAGACAAAGTTCCCATTGAAATGTACACAGAATTCTGAACTTTGAAACCTGGGTATTCAAGTGCAGGTTTAAGACTTTGACCTTGTAGAACTCTAACAATGAAGTTGAAATCAATATTATCACCTTATTAGCACCTGATCTAGGTATGGGCCAAATTTCAGCTTTGTGTCTTGTTTGGTAAGGAATATATAATACTTTAATTAGTCTAATTGAATTATATAGTTAACAGTGAACTGTGCAAGTTAATACCCAGTTTGCAAAGTTCAGGTTTCCTGTGTGTTTCAATGGGAATTCTTTCAAAACTGAAAAAGTAGGGCTTTTTGAAGACCAGTTACTTATAGAAGACACTTAGACACCACAATGAAACTTTGCCAAAATATTAAGCAAGGACCCCCCTCAAACATATTTCAAGCAGAATTTGGTGCAGAATGTCTGACATTGGTTTTTAGGGGGGCCAAGTCAAGGTCAAATTAGAATTTTTACTTTTTGCGACAGCTATATCTCTTCCAACAAAGCTGATATAAGTATAGGATTGTACACAAGGGTAGTATTTAAGATTAGCTATCACCAGCCCAAATTTGAAAGTTATATCACTTTTACTTTTTGACTTATGGGCCCCCCCCCCAAAGTATGGTCCGAGTGTTTTTTTTTAAATTTCACACCGGTACATGTTTTTGAGGTGACCCCCCTCAAATTTAAAATTGCTGTAGTGTGAAAACGAAAAGAGGTACAGAGCTCAAATTTTCAGGATTTCAGTTTCTCATGAATATCTTTCAATACACCAAAAAAGAAAGAAATCCATGAGGTGATGGTGTACTCGATTTGTTGAATTGTACAGTATAACTATGCCATAGGATACCGTGTATAACAAAAATTCTGGATCCAGAATTTTATAACAAAGTTGTGATTTCTATATGAAGGACTTCGATTTGAGCTTAGTTATCTCACACAACTATTAGTGTATGAACAAGCATTATGTATATGCAAAAAACACCATTTGTTTGAAAAATGAGGGTGCCCTCATCAGAAAATCTCTGAGTCAGCCTTCAATAATATACATAAGGTTTTTTTTTGTAACAAGCACTTTATCAAACCACCAAGTCTTCAAGACTCAAAGTACTGTTACATAAGCTGAACCCTGTCATGAAATATGCTGGTTACTAGACATCCCCTACATATTAAATTGGTAGTGATAGTTGGTGCAAGTGATATCGGCTGGCTGGCACGCATGAGCTTCCTTTTCAGGACATGTGGACTTTCCAGGAAGACACTGATTCAGCATTGTCAGGTGTGGCGTATCATATATAGGCCTTGCATTGAATCACTACACTAACACGAGCCTCATGAATCATTCCCAGCTGATCACGCCATAGTGTTTAGCCCAGTAAATAGCATGGCATGTTGTCGTGATTTCCCTCGTACCAAAATTGCCTTTTATAGCTTTCTGTATGATTGTGCAATAATCCTAATTTTGGGGTTACCACAGGACAGAGGAAAGTCGGGGAATTTTGAAAGTCAGGTTTAATGCTCTCAGCCTTGGTAGATTCTGAATAGGTTACAACACATAAGTCTGTTGTTTTTTGTGATGGTTCCCCAAATGACCAAAAGTCACTGACCTAAGACTAGGCTTGTTTGGACTCATTTGCATGCATTTTTATGCTGATTCTGAGTACGGTCACAGATATGCATAATATAAATTCTAAATGAACCATGTAGAGTACAGAATCCTGATATCTATACTACTAAAAAAATGAAATCTTTCTGTCTGTCCATCCGGCCGGCTATGCGTTTCATTATGCTTTGACATATGGGGCTGATATTTGGCTAGAAGGTAGGGGAGGACAGTCTGACCTTTGTTTGCAGGGTTTTGGAGTGACCAAAAGGTCAAAGGTCATCTAGAGGTCAATTTACATGTGAATGACCTATGACCACCAAATTTGGTCAAAAGGACCACTGACCTGAGCAAAGAACAAATCTGAGGTCAGAAGTCACAATATGTCAAAGGTCACAGCCATTTGGGCAAGAAAGCCAGGTAATCGCAAAAGCTGGGTGACCGTCTAGTTTAATCTATAGATCTTTACTAATTGAATCAAATCCAGGACTTGTGAGAACTCAATCAAGTCAGTATTAGTCCCACTGGGATTTGAACTAGGGACCCTTTATATTTGAGGCAACCTTAACCACTAGCTACACTCTCTCAATAAGAATGCATTAATTACATTAACAGAGCATAACCCCTTTACAGTGTTTTTGATTAATTGATTACATGATGTAATAATTTGAGTAACCATTTACAATATATTTTTCTTAACTATTTGTATTTGGTTCAGTCATCTTCAGCCGCACCACTTTTCTTACCATACTTCTGATTGGTTGGAAAGGCAGTTATATCATTTATTAACAGTTAGTCGGCAGGTCACCCAAGTACTATTGTTCTCAGCGAAAATTGTTGGACAGGGTCATTTTACATGGGCTTTCACAAATACAATAGGCAAACAACCTTGCTGTTGTCCACATTCCCTGCACATGTCTGCAGTTCAAATCGATGAAAATCAGGCCCATGTTATAGCACATGAGAATTCAATTCCGTGATGCCAGTAAATGCAATGTTATACATTTCCCGAGGGCTTCGCTTTCTTAAAACAGATAGAGTAATACGTACACAGACTTTTTTGTAGCACACAATTCAATTAATGATTTGGGATGCTTTGAAATTTGTTGGGATTTCTATAACTTCAGAGACCACGCTTTTTCAAAACTTAAAATTAATCTTTTAATAAAATTAAAAAAAAAAAAAAAAACATTTAACATCATATTAGACCAACTTAGATATGTAGTTGACATTCCGCAACAATAATACATTATTTTAGAATGAATTCAGGTATTTTGGACCTCAAATCTGGACATTTTCCAGAGTGTTTTTCCACCAGCTATTGAGGTCACAGCGATTCCATTGCCTTCTTGTGTACAAAATAACGCATGTTGGCATGACCTCCTGATTGACTGTTAAGCCAATTGACAGGAAGTGTTCACCAGGCAATTTGAAATTTAGATTTCATAATTATTAGATGAGTTTTATGAGGGGTTTTCAGGATTCCATGCTGATTGGTCATAACTTGGCTCAAACTTTAACACAGTCCGACTCACTATCATTGCTTCAGGAAACAGGCAGACCTATAGAATGTAGCTACACCGGTCAGCAGCAGTCGGCTATACTGCACTAGTTCCAACAGATGGGCACAAAAGGTTGTTTGGATGGTTGCCCGACCAGCACTTAAATTCAGTGAAATGAAAAATTACTACATAAATTGGCAATTAAGCTCACAATTTGTCCATCAATATAGTAAATATTATGATTTACAACCGGCACTCAAAGTAGTCCAGCTACAACCCTGGAAACAGGAATTTTGATCTGTTATAAAAGAGAAACCACGTTTTGCAGGGATTTTTTGGCGTGGTAGCCTGCGGGCTACCCACTCTATTCGTTTGGGTTTTTGACCTAATTTTCAAATATTAGTGTTTCAGAAATTATTTGTGCCATTTATATCCTCTAAATCTACATGAGAGATAGCTAATGAAATTTGCATTTTTACGTCATATGGATATGTGCTCAATAAGATAGGCCTGGCAAAAACCTGAACATACATTGACAAAAGGATATCAATGTTCAAAAGAGTAGAAATATAAAACGATATTTCTGCAGAAATTTGGGTATTTTGTTGGTTAAAGGCACTATCAGTGATTTGCTAAATCAGAAAATCGAAAACATCATCATAAATCAGATTTTTGCATTTTTGGAACAAGTATAGGTATCCTAACATACCCTGCAAGTGATAAGTCTAGAAGCAACCTAATAAGGACAAAATCGGATATTTTAGTCATAACTGTCCATACGGACAATTACTACAATGTGTAATTGAATGGGGATTCATATCTCTGAACATTGTTGTTTTCTTCCTTTTCTGTCAACTTTCAGTTGGAAAATATACCTAATGGGAGTCCTACAGACTTATCCTTCACTTTTAAGATAGTCCTACAAATTTTAAATATTTTTTATCTTTTGGGATAATCACTGATAGTGTCTTTAACATTTTCCTTAAATCGTTAGGAGAGTATTGGATCAATGAATGCTCAACATGTGTGGCACCACATGGGTACGGTCAGGGCAATACTCTAAAAAAACGAATCTATAGAGGGCATAATGTACTCGCGTCACTAGCGACAGGGGAATGTGACCAAGAAATTCCCAATTTTATACATCGCAATTGGTTTAACACTTAACTGAAATTTTGATGAAAAATTCTGAAGAATCAACTCCATTGTAAGGGTTATTTTTGATTTTTTTGTATGAATAACAGACGAGGCCATGCTGTTTGTATCCTCTAAAATCTACATGTGTGATAGTTTATGGATAGATGAGACATTTTACATCATAAGGATATATATGTATTCAATAAGATAAGCCTAGTGAAAGGCGATATGAGCAGAAATTGCAGAAAATGATTTCTAAAGGCTTGCTGGTTAAGGCGGCACAGTACTAGTCACTCCACATTTGATGTAATGGTAGTTAGTTCCAGTAAAAACAAGGCCTAGAGCGCATAGCAAGTACATAACTCTTATAGGAAAATAGTGACTTTCAATTCATGTGATAAAATAAGCCATGGAAAGAATACCCTTGTCGACAACTATAGGTCTCAATTTGTTTTAAAACCTTTAAAAAGTTGTATGAATTGAATTAATCGTTTATAGCAAAAAATGCCATGATTTATATAAGACATCTATTTTTCTCCGACCTCCGAAGATCATGATGTGTTATTGTGGAAATATAACTGCTATAGCCTATAAGTATAACCATATTCATACCTCTCAATTGGAAGTTTCTATTTTGCACACCCTTTCCTTTTAAAGGATTTTTTATTTTCAAGGCAGCTGTAGAGTAGCCCAATTAAGGTGCTTGTCCGATTGTCTGATTTACACACAGGTAGTATCAATTTTAGTCAGATGGATAGGCCGTATTTTTCACATGGTCGTCCTGAAATTTCAGCATCAAAATCCATTTCTTTCCAAAGACACAGACAAAAAAACATTTTAATGGTTAAAGGCACTATCAGTGATTTGCTAAATCAGAAAATCTGAAAAATCATCAAAAATCAGATTTTTGCATGTTTGTGACAAGCAAGGTATCCTAACTACCCTGCAAATGATAGGGCCAGAAGCAACCTAATAAGGACACAATCGGAAGTTTTTTAGTCATTACTGTCCATTCGGACACTTACTACAACACGTAATTGAATGGAGATTCTATCTTTGAACAGTGCCGTTTTCTTCCTTTTCTGTAATTTCGTCAGTTGGAAAAAGTAAACTTATGAGAATCCTACAGACTTATGCTTCATTTTTAGCTACGCCTGCCAAATTAATAGATTTTGACTCTTTCAGATAAACCACTGATAGTGCCTTAACTAACACAAATTACTTCACAGTTGTAAATAGGGTATTACAATAATAAATTGCTTATACGATCAAAACTGCAAGTTTGTTTCCCATGAGTGTATGCAAGTTGCTAATTTCAAGTTTAGAACATGATACATTATATCAGGACAAGCACCTTTAAGGCTTGTTGTTATCATGTAATGCATGTACTGCACATAGCCCACGCACACCATGTTGAGTCATCAATTCATGCCCTCTCGGTTGATACCACCCATCAACCCACATACTGATAGTTTTGTTATTTCTAACTAGTGATCCAAGAGGATGAATTTTAAGGATTGTTTTGACTGATGGAAACTTGAATTCATCCACAACAAATGTGTTCAGGGACCATTAAAATATGAAAGCTTACTCAGGAAAATATTCTCCTACATACAGTAGATTGTGTTCAAATCTGTTGTCCTGTTAAAGTACTTACAGAGCTATGTATTGTAGTACCTCTTTTTACATTAAAATAATGCTGCGGTCGGCTTGGTCGGCCCTTTTATGCCACAGGGCGTAACGCAAGTTACAACAAACACCAACCTTTTGCCCTGAAGGGTTGTCCTGCAAACACAATGCATTATGGGATACATATTTTTGTAAAAATATTTTTAGCATTACTTAACTCACCTTTAAAAAAAGCAAAATGTTCCCATAAATGCTTGGTTTTGCAGGGTGGCCCTTTCAAGGCAAAGGTCGTAACTCAGTTATGCCCTTTTGCCTAAAGGGCCGTGGTGGGTTTTATCAAAGGATGTGTGGATTGTTTGGAATTATTCTGAAAGGAGTCAAGTACAAGTACCTATATTTATTTATGAGCTAATGTAAAATTCATTGATCCATCACAGTAAAATATCCTATTTTTTTCCAGTTGGGTGTGTTTTACCCGCTTTTACATTTACACCTTTCCCATTGTAAATCCATAAGTGTATAGGAAGTAGGGATTTTTTATAACCTATCAAAAATAGTTTTTTTCTCAATTGGCTAAGCATTTTCAAGATGGATTTTGCAGCAAAATCTGGCTTATGAAATGGCATGTCTGTCTTCGGGATATTTTTCTCTAGGCATATCCATTTTTGGATGGATTGTGCAGCAATAGGCTATGAAATGGCAATGTCTGTCTGTCCACATTTTCTGGTGTCTGCATCTCTGTCTGTGTGTCCACAAAAAGGTCAACATTTGGCCGTCTCTTGTTTCTAGATGAAAGCTAGAGTAGCGCAAACTAAGTATATTATAGGAGTGCACAAGCCCTACTTATAACCATGTAATTCAAATCCCTGGCTTCCCTTCCCTGGGTCCGACAGGGGTGGGGGTACCAATAAAAAAGCTCAACATTGCCCAGAAAAGGTCAACACTTGCCATCTTTTTTCTAGATGAGCTAGAGTAGCAAATTAAGTATATTATAGGCGGGCACCAGCCCCTTAACTAACAATTTGTAATCATCCTGGTCCTTCACTGGGTCCGACAGGGGGTGGGCAGGTTAACATTAACAAAGCTACATTGCCCAGAAAAGAGTCATAACCTTGGCCATCTTTTTTTCTAGTGAGCTTAGAGAAACCAAACTTAGGTATATTATGGAGGGCAAAAGCCCTACTAACCATGTAATAAATACCCCCGTGTCCTCCCCCCCCCCCCCTCCCCCCCCCCTGGGTCTGACGGGAGGCTAGGGAATTAGGAAAGGGCAATATTGCTTTTCTCAAAAGGTTCAACATTAGGCGGATTTTAGTAGCTTCGTCAATACCAAAACTTTGACAATTCCGGTAAATACGGGGTTCTAGGGGGATGAGGTTATCAGCGATCGGACGATGGCCCTTAGAACTATAAAGAAGATCAATCATGCAGTTAATTGAGAATGCCAATATTGAAATTACCATGAAACCCAATCCAGACTACAGACACTATCACCAGACATCCAAATTCATTGCAACAACACACCAAAAATATGGCACTCATTTAGGCTACAGAGGCAAGGGCTATTCAGACTTTCTGCAGCCATTTTCATATTTTCTAACATTGTGTGTAGCCACCAAAAAGGTATGGTGTTAAGTAGAAATTGAAGTATATAACACAGATATATGCTGCCTATGTTTTGAGGTACCGTTAAAACTCCGTCCTCTGAGAACCAGGATAGTTCAATCCTAAAGGGGCGGACCTCAGAAATAAAACTTTCAGTTTACCGCAGTTCATAGTTTTAACCAAGAGCCTCTATATTAAGTTAATATTTGTTTATATGGGCTGTGGTGTACTCGCTTATTGCTGTAACTTTAATAGGTGGTGGATATAAGGTGACAGAATTGTGCAATGTTTTTCTTTCCCAAAGACCTAAGTGACAAAAAACATTTGTTTAAAATGTGTCCCCCCATATTGGTTCGACAATTATACAAATAATGGAATGTTTATTGAGTGGCCATGGTAGAATATTTTCATGAGTTGCAAGATGAATGTTTCATTCAATGCGGTGTCATCCTCGTTGATGGACATTTCACTTTCACCTCATGAAAATATTCTTTCCATTTCACAAATGCAAAACATTCATTATTTGTTTTATATAACATCTAGTAATGTTGTTTAAGCTCACTACTTGACTATGCTAAGTGGCCCTAGGCTAGGCTATCCTATGGCTAGCTAGCCAAGTGCAAGTGAGTGCATGATAAGCAAGACCCAGGCCCTAGCTCTAAAGCCCGGCTAGTCCTGAGTCTGACTTACTATTACCTTCAATACTACTTCTATATTCCCTTGCCGTTAACTAGGTCCGAAAAACTTCCAACAGTCAAGATTCCAAGCAAACTGGTGAAAAACTATCTTTGCCGGCAGAAAATGAAACAAGATCGTACACCATTATTCGCCTCTGTCAGTTTCCGTAACTTGGTTGCAGCCCTGCCTGCAGCGCTGATCAACTATTTGCATCATAGCCCCTGCGAAGTTCCGAAATGTGCGTATATTCAGTGACCTGCATTTTGTGAAGAAGCATGAGGCACGCAATAGAACGAAAGGTATTTGTTGTAATATGATCTATTTGTTAGGCCATTTAGATAACCGAAGCACCCCTCCACAAGCTATCCATCTAACTTACCATAATGCATATACCGATAACTGGGGGGAAGCTAAAATAAAATACTGATTTGACCTTAATATCTTGTCTCATTGGTGTCAACCATCATATAACAGTATGAACAACAAAAAATGTCCCTTGCCAAATGGAACCAAATATGCCGGTGTGTATGTAGCATTCAATATATCTTTATTGAATACATGTGGACCTATAATTCTATCAAATTACAGGATCTACTTCGGTGTTATATAATATATATTGTACAAGCTTGTCAAAGTTACTCTTTTGTGCTTACAAAATCACATTTTTAAGCTCTCAAATCAAAACATGGAAACCGTCATCAGCAGAATGACCCAATTCCCGCTAAAGTTTTTAACCTAAGGACTACGACACAGAGCCAGTCATAGTTCATCCTAATTTTTCCGAAAACAGTCCCGTTTTTGAAGCACCTGGTTTATCCACAAGGCAACTTGATGAAATGAGAATTACTGAATCATGTTGATTGTTTCACCATCCAGTAAAAATGCCTTGATGTTTTTGTTGAAGAATCGTTCCAGTCAAGTTCAATAAAATCAACCTTAGCTTATTGTGACTGACCATTACATACGTGCTTCATTGTATTAAATGGGATTGTAACCTACTTGATAACCAGGCCATATTGAGGATGTTTATGATGCAATTAGTTTACTATAGTCTGATTTTTTATTCCTGTCCGTACACGCATATTGGTCGATGGTACAATTAATGCGAGGGGATGTGTTGAGACCAAAAACTAAAAAAGCCGTATTACAGCTGAATGCTAAAAACTTTGTTCAACAGATTAGACTTTAACCCAATGTACATGAACTTTTTGTAGGAATTTCTAAAGGCTTCATACCAGATTGATTTAACAGGATTGTCGTAAAGTTTTTGAGACACGCTATCTTCCTTTTGTTTGGTGTCAATCAAAGACCGATAAATTGTCATGAACATCAAGAGGCTGGGGTTGAAGAGGAGGATTAGGGCCACGTAAATAATTGAAGTTTGTTATGACTGACCAAAACTCTAATAAGCTGATATAATAATATTGGACAATTGGATAATTCCTGGAGCAAGAAATAAATGTACGTCTCAGATTTTTAATATTCCTTATTGACGTAAAGAACGTTGGTTAGTAATAATTACTTAGTATATCATTTTTTTCTTAATGTTGAATGCTTCAGAGTTGTTCAAGTTTAGTGGGTGGTGGGTTTTGGAATTTATGCAGTGTGCATTTTGCCTTGTAACATTTGCTTCGTGAGAAAGGGACATTTTTTTAATCCATCAATTCATTGAAGTGATTATGGGCTTTTTTGTCATCGAGAGCGGCGTGTTTTAATATGTCGGCTCTTATTTGCGAAACTAGTCGGCCGTTTTATGTCGTTTTCCCGAAAATTCGGCAAATATTGTTCTGAGTAATGGGCGTTGCGCCGTAGGTTTTATTTTTTTGGAATTTTTAGTGACGGAGGCAGTTTGGGGTGACTTGTATCCTTTTTGTCCAATTTTGGACATCCTTTTGATGCCTGCTTGTCGGCCTTTCTTTACTGAATGCTATTGGTTTAGGTGTGCACCTATTAACTGTTTCTAGTGGGGTTCTTCGGGTGAAATGAAAGGGTGATCGTGTTACCATATCTACCAAGCATGCAGGGGCTTAACCCGGGACTGAGGTCAAACACAAGTGCGAAGCTCATTTGACTTGAGTATATTTGTGGTAAACAAATTTCCCTGGATGAAGGTCGCCCGACTATATAGAGATGACCAAAGAAGTTGTTTTACTTGAGATCAGACTTGAGTTGTGTTAATAACTCGGGGTAATTTGCAACCCTCCTCATAATGAATTTCAGCAAATCAATTTCCCGACTATCTAGTGACGCAAACTTCAAAACTATAAGTCCGTACCTAGCAAATTTGGTATCAATGGTATTGTCCCTTTGCAGAAGGCAAGCCTTTTTTTCCATTATGGCATTTATACTGATTATGAATAGTTTTTTAGGGTATATGTTGGATGAAAAGTTGGGTTTGTTTTGGTTGTGTTGTTTTCGGCGCAAAGTGTAGCTTTTTGTTATGTATATTGGTTAGATTTTTGGAGTTCTTTGAGAACACACTTTTTGGTGTACGCTAGAAACCTTATCTGGTTGGTCATTAAGTTCTTGTTGGTTGTTTGATACAAGCGAGCATTGCTGCGACATGGTAGACATGCCCAGCGTGGGGGTGTTCCTCTAAACGATGTTCCACTATGTGAACCGTTTAACACACCTTGAAACATGTTGAAGCCATTTCTGGTATTCATAAAGTGGTCCGTGAAAGTTGAAGGCACTTTAATATATTAGGTTTTCTAAATATAATATTCGATCCTATAATAAATAAACCAAGAGGGTATACTTCGGAATATTTTTATAACCCTTACACTAGGGAATACGTATATTCTATTGCGAGTTGGACGACAACCCCGCTTGCCTTAGTTTTGAACGGTTTTTAGATATTTTTGTTCGACGGATGCTCCACTTCATGATTGGCCTAACATTCGCCTTTACCTTTTAATATCCCGCTTCGTTGAAAAGCGAAAATGTGAAATAAGTGGCTGTACGCCATATCAATACTAAGTGGAAATCCTTTGGAACACATCTGCCATAAATTCATTATCATTTTGACTAGGAATATCCTAAAAGTTGTTCAACAAGAGTCAGCAAAATTTGTCAAAATCTCCTCATTTTGATCGTGGATATTCCCTCAAATTGGCCTGAAACATACGAACATTAATAGTGACTTTAAAAAAAAAAACGTAAGACCCGAAAATTTGCTCTGCGACCAGTATGTCATGACCCTCCTGATATCCTTATTACGTGTGCAACCAAGCATCAGTATTGGCTTATTCCTGATCAAGAATAAATGTAAACGTACAGATTTTTAATATTCCTTATGACGTAAAGCACTTTGGTTTACATAATTACTTATCATCAGCTTTTCTTATGTTAATGCTCAGAGTGTGTTCAATTTTAGTGTTTGGAATTTCTGCAGTGCATTTGCCTTGTAACATTTCTTCGTGAGAAAAGGGACATTTTTAATCCTCAATTCATTGAATTGATGGATTATTGTCATCGAGAGCGTCGTGTTTTATATGTCGCTCTTATTTGGCGAAACTAGTTGCCGTTTTAATTTCCTTTTTCCCCTAAAATTCGGCAAATTGTTCTGGAGTAAATGGGCGTTTCCCCGTAGGTTTTATTTTTTTGGAATTTTTGAGTGACGGAGGGCAGTTTGGGTGACTTTTGTATCTTTTTTGTCAAGTTTTTGGACATCATTTTGCGTCCTTGTCGTCTTTTTCTTACTGAATGCTATTGGTTTATGTGTGCACCTATTAACCTGTTCTAGTGGGGTTCTTCGTGTTACCATATCTACCAGCATGCAAGGGCTTTACAGGACTGATGTCAAACACAAGTGCGAGCTCATTGACTTGAGTCGATTTAGTGTAAACAATTTCCCTGGATGAATGTCGCCCGACTATATAGAGATGACACCAAATACGTTGTTTTACTTGAGATCATCTTTGACTTTATGTTAAAACTCGGGGGTAATTTTGCAACCAAGTCTCAAAAGAATTTTCAGCAAAAGTACAATTCCCTACCTATTAGTGAAGCAAAACTTCAAAATATTAAGTCTGGTACCGTAGCCAAATTTGGTATCATTGTATTGTCCTTTGCAGAAGGCACGCCTTTTTTCCATATGCATTTAGACTGATCTATCATAGGGTTATGGTATAGGTTGTATTAAAAGTTGGGTTTGTTGGTTGTTGGGTTTCGACGGCAAGTGTTTTAGAATTTTTAGTTTACTGTATATTGGGTTATATTTTTTGTTTAAATTGAGAAAGAAATGTTGAGAACAATTTTGGTGTACCGAGAAGACCTTATCTGGTTGGTTCATTAGTTCCTGTTGTTGGCTGTTTTCGATACATCGACATTGCTGCGACATTGTATACCATGCCCAGCGTGGCTGTTTTCCTCTAAACGATGTTCCACTATGTTGACCTTTTAGAACACAGCACTTGAAACTGTTTGAAAGCCATTTCTGGTATTCATAAGTGGTCCTTGAAAGTTGAAGGCACTTTAATATATTAAGGTTTTTCTAGATATACATATTCGATCCTATAAATTGATAAACAAATAGGGGTACTTCGAAATAGTTTTAAAACCCTTAACACTGGGATACTATATTCTAGTGCGAGTTGGGACGACAACACTCTTGCCTTTCCTGTTTGACGGTTTTAGATATTGTGTCGACGGTACTCCACTACAGATTGGCCTAACATTCGACTTTTACCTTTTATATCCCGCTTCGTGAAAAGCGGAAAATGTTGAAATAAGTAGCTGTAAGCATATCAATACTAGTGGAAATCTTTGGAACCATCTGCCAGAAATCATTACATTTTTGACTAGGAATATCCTAAAAGTTGTTCAACAAAGGCAGCAAATTGTAATAAGAATCCGCTATGTTGATCGAGGATAGGGCCCTCAAAGTGGCCTAACATACGAAATTAATAGGTGGAATTTAAAAAAAAAAAACGTAAGACCGACAGTTTGCTCTGCTACCATATGTCAATGACCCCTCTGATCCCTTTGATTACGTGTCAACCAGCACAATGTATGGCTGTAAAAGAGACTCATAATACGATTGTTATCAAGCTTGCAGCATTACAGATCATTGTAAAACATTTCCATGGGAACGCTGGGAGTGTGAAGTAACTGTTTATGTACATTTGCCGTTACCTTTCACACGTAGTCAAAAGGAACCCTGGACCCAAGTCTCATATTGAGTATAATAGAGTGGCCTCTAATGACCCTATATGGCCTTTGACCCCAATTTTTCATCTACTAATAAAACCCTTCTGAAACTAAAATGCTACATGACAAACTAAGCCACCACTGGTCCAGGACTTCTTACTGGTATGCGCAGACTGACCTATGATGACCCTGTTGCCCTTTGACCTCTAATGGCCCTATGTGCCTTTGACCCCATTTGGTCAAAATCTATATTACTAAAAAAAACAACTTTGTGGGCTTGTGGGTTTGTCCGGCAATGTGGTCACCGGCCTTTTACATACGGATCAGAAATTTTGGTTGGTGGTAGAGCTCCGACGTCGAGGTTTGGTGGCAAGATTTGGAGGGGTTCGTTATCGGGTACTTGGCCGTGCTTTGACGTAGGATAGAGTTTTTAGTATGGTGGTAGAGTTGTCGCCGTACTGGTTTTATGGTCACATTTTCTAAGAGGGGTCTTTTGGGGTCAAAGGTCATTCAGGGGTCCAAGGTCATTCAGGGTCTTGAAATGAATGGTGTTTTTGAGATAAAATAAACCGGGTAACAATAAAAAAATAAGTAATACCTTCTAGTCAAAAAGATATTGTCTTTGGTTTCTGACATAGTTTTTGTCCCGACTTTCGGATGACCAGCACAGCAAATCTTTTTATATTTAACCATTTAACTGTTATGGCTATGCTGTGTCTTAAAGTGTTAACAATTAACTCATGTGGTGCAAAGGGATAGATAGGCCTACACGATAAGGAACCTGTTGTGATTTGCTGTTTGCCTTTTGAAGATTGCTCCATCATTTCTATTAGTGCAAAAGTGTAGGTTAAATATTTTAGTGCCTGGTTTTTGGACTTTGGTTCCCAATGACAGTCCCTAAACTGGGTCTGTCAGACGGCTGAGCCCTGTCATCTTTTTCAGTAAATCTTTATTTTTAAGACTCTATCTCGGGTGCAGTTTTCCTATGTGTGTAGATGCTCCGTTTTCAAGTTAGGAGCCTTTAAGTTGACTTTTACTTAGGCTTTTCATTTCAATATTTTTTTGAAAAATCTCTATATGTACTTAGTTCCCACTGACAGTTCCCTTAAAGGTCATGGACATTGCTGAGTAACATTTCCTAATTTCCGTACATTCGTACCTCAACAGTATCCTGAACATATCGCAACACAGATTTTTAAAGTAACACGGGAAGTTGTTAAATTTCAAGGATTAATATACCCAAACTGGCAGTCCTTCTCCTTTTTTCGCGAACGCGTATGAAGATGCTGGAGTTGGATTAGACCCCGTTTAATGACTTCATAGTAACAAGTTGTAAACAAAGCTCAGTAAAAAAAAAAAATCACTTTGGTTTTTGTTGTTTTTTTTTTTTAATATCTTACTTATTTTTTTTTGTAGTTGTTGGTGTTGTTGTTTTGTTGTTGGTTGTGGTTTGTTTTGTTTTTTTTTTTTTTTGTGACTTTTTTTTAGTTGTTTTGCTGTATTTTTGTTGTTTTTGGCCTGTTTTAATTCTTTTGTTTTTGTGTTTTTTTGTTTTTTTTTGGGTTTCTGTTTTTTTTCTGTTTTTTTCTTTTTTTTTTTTTGTGTTTTTTTTTTTTTGTGTTTTTGTTCCCCACCCCCCCCGCCCCCCTCGCCCCCCCCCCCCCCCCCCCCCTATTTTTATCTTTTATTTTTTTTTTTTTTTTTTTTTTTAAAAAAAAAGGCGGTTTGTTTTTTTTTGTCTTTTTCTTTTTTTATCTTTTTGTTTTTTTTTTTTTTTCTTTGTTTTGTTTTTTTTCTTTTTTTTTTCTTTTTTTTTTTTTTTTTTTTTTCTTATTTTTTTTTTTTTTTTTTTTTCCCCCCCCCCTCAAAACCACAAATTCACTACCCCCCCCCCCCCCACGAACCCGCCCTCAGCCCCCCCCACCACCCCCCCCCTCCCCCCCCCCCCCCCCCCCCGCCGTGACTCAGCGGGAGAAGAAAAGTAAGCGGAAGAAGGAAAGAGCGATGGATAACCCCCCACCCCCCCACCCCCCCCCCGCCCCCCCCCCCCCGGTCTCCCCCCCCTCCCCTCCGACCCCCCCCCCCCCCCCCCCACCCCCCCCCCCCCCCCAGTTCCTTCCGCCCACTGCCCCCCCCCCTGACCCCCCCCCCCTCCCCCCCTATCCCCGCCCCCCCCCCCCCCCCCCCCCCCCCCCCCCCCCCCCCCCCCCCCGCCCCGCCGGTTTTTTTTTTGTTTGTTGTTGTTTTTTTTTTTTTTTTTTGGGGGGCACCGCACACTCCAGATATCTCCCTTGTCTGTTTCTTTTCTGGGAACTTGAATAAACTATTCTGTTCTGATTCTCCTGTCGGTACGGCCACCGCTGGTGCAGCCGTCGACAATACAGCACATTATAATCGTAATTTTTAAGGCATCAAATCATAAAAATTATCCATATGATACAACACGTACGGCGCATATCACTAGAAGTCAACTGTGTAGTATGCAAGAAAACTGGGGCACGCGCACGTCCGTCCACGATGTAGATCATGACGCGTATCGCGTACCGCGTATTTGGTACTCGTACGTCACTTCTGGGTCACCTTGCCAGCGCGTAATCACTTTCATTTGGAATTTCCTTTGAAAGCTTTTCCAAAACACATGATATTATGCCCAATTGTTTAAATATACGTGTCCCAACTACTGCTTCATGCAGATTTTTACATTGATTCCCATACATAATATGAATGAAACCATTTTTTGGTGGGTATGATAAGTCTGTTTAAAGCTGTCCATGGACCTTTAAATGGGGCTGTCATACGGCGGAGCCCTGGTCAATTTTTTTCGGGACAGCTTTATTTTCAAGAGCTCTATCCGCAGATGCAGTCATAACTATGTAGGTGGCTTCGTTTTCCAGTTTACTAACCTTTAAAGTTGACTTTTACTTCAACCTTTTTCATTGCATTCTTTTAAAAAAATCCAAATGGACGAAGTTCCTACTGACAGTTCCTTAAATGTGGAAGCTTTCATTGATCTTTAAGACATTCCATTGGCTGTATCCCTCTTGAGGAGGTATTAAACTGAACTGCGTCGCTATTTTTTTTAAATCTCCCTGATTCCAAGACACAATCTCCCTGATTACATATCAAATCTTCCCTGATTCCAAGAGCAAACTCCCTGAATTTGAATCTCAATGTTGGCAGCTCTGCAAAGGTCATCCAGGGGTCTTTCATCAGTACTTAACCGTGCTTTGACGTATTGATGAGTTTTGTTATGTGGTAGAGTTTTTCGCCGTACGAGGTTTTTGTGGTCATTTTTCGAGGGGTCATTTTGGGGTCAAAGTCATCCAGGGGTCGTTATCGGTAATGTAGCTGTGCTTGATTATGTATATGAGTTTTGGTATGGTGGAGAGTTTCGGCCGTATGAGTTTTGTGTTCATGTTTTCGAGGGGTCATTTTTGGGGTCAAAGGTCATCCGGGGTCGTTATCAGGTAACTGGGCTGTGCTTTGACATAGGATTGAGTTTTGGTAATGGTGGTAGAGTTTTTCCGCATACGAGTTTTGTGTCTGTTTTCGATGGGGCATTTTGGGGTCAAGGTCATCCAGGGGTTCGTTATCGGGTAACATGACTGTGCTTTGATATATGGGATATTAGTTTATGGTATGGTGGTAGATTTTGGCCGTATAGTTTTGTGGTCACGTTTGCGAGGGTCATTTTGGGGTCCGTTTTCGAGGGGTCATTTTGGGGTCAAAGGTCATTCAGGGGTCATTTTAGGTAGCTTGGCGTGCTTTTACGTATGATATGAGTTTGGGTATGGTGGTCAAGTTTTGCTGTACACGTTTTTGTGTCACGTTTTCAAGGGGGTCAATTTTGGGTCAAATTTCATCCAGGTGTCGTTATTGTGTTACTTGGCCATGCTTTGAATTATGGATATGAGTTTTGGTAGGTGGTAGAGTAGTCACAACAAGGTCATGCAGGGCCATGCAAGGGTCCAATGGGGTAAACTTTTGGTGTATCCAGGCGAAACTTGGTGGGTGGGGTCGATTGTTGATGACAACAATTATAAAGGTCGGACAAGGTCCATCAGGGGTCAGGAAGTCAAAGAACCCCCAACCCTGGGTCACTCATCCAGGTGGATCGCAAAACAGTGATATCCAAATCCAAGGACCGCCTAGTAAATAATATTAAAGAGAAACCACTGGTCCAGAAAACTCTTATGGTATGCCAGAATGCCGCTTATGGCCCATATGCCCTTTGGACCTCCAATGACCCTACTTGACCGTTTGACCCCAAAATATCAAACATTCCTCCAGTTTTAAGTGTATAGCCACCGAACTTGCTCAAGATAACCACTGGCCAAGACCCAGGGGCTATATGTCAGTTGACCTGTGATGACCCTACATGACCTATGTCCCCACAACTACTCATTCGCCTAACCATTCCAATGATGGGTTACTGCATCCTGATTTCCCTCGTTAATTAGCCTTACTCTGATCCAGTATTGACATCGAATTTCTATTGGATTGATTGGGTAAAGTCATGTAACCTCTCAGAACAATGGAATCGTCGCCACGCCCCGAAAACTTTAATGAAATTGACAGGAAGAACAAATCCGACTAATAGTTGTACTCTTGAGCAACACAGAAGTAATAAAAGTGTCAGGGTTTTAACATTGAACTTTGACATTACAGCAGCATCCCTCATATCTGCTTTCACTGGAACCATTTTGAAGCAATTTGGTAAGGGATGTGCGCCCCCGATTTCCGAACTTGGGGGAATTGTAAACTGAGTTTGTCGCTGAAAGTAGGGGCTTGGAACTGAATTTTTAGAAATTAGCAAGCTTGGGAGCTGAAATTGGGCCATTATTCAGCTTCTGGGGCCAAAATTGTTCTGAAAAGTGGACCTTACGAACTGAATTATGGCTTCAACTAGGGTCTTTGGAACTGCTGGAGAGACGCGAAAAGGGGGTCTAATGGCTGCCATACCAGTACCTTTTTCCAATGTGAGTGCCCCCCTGGGAATTTGGTAGTGTTATTAGACCTTGGATCTGCTACCTCCTAAATGCTCCTCTTTTTGTGTCATCTGCGAGAGGGCACACAGGGATTGTTAGGTTGTGTTGTCTGTGTATCTATCTGTCGTGGTAAAAATTTAATGTTGATGACTCATGTGACCTTAGTGACCTCATGTTACCATGGTGACTTCCTATGACCTTGTGACTTCCTATGACCTTGGTGACCTCGTAACCTTGGTGACCTTCCCCATTCACAACTGCAAAGCAGGTGATATGAATTCAGTGATTGCTGATTTTTATCACATGAAATTTAAGAAAGGGGATAGTGTGATATTCCTCCTGGTATGTCAATTTTTGATGGATGTTAATTTGGTTTACATTTCCCGCTCTAAATAAGATGACAATTTCACGTGGGTGTTGAGAAGTACTGGGGGGGCAGATGATAGGTGAAAGAAAGAAGAATAAAGGAAGACAAAAAAGGCGAAAAGAAGGGGGGAAAAAAGGAGACAGGGCGAAAGGGCGGGAAAGGCAGAATAGTGTGGCAGAGTAACGGGAGAGAACGAGAGAAAAGTGGGATAGGGAGAGAAGGAAGACATGTAAGGCGGCGGAAACGGGTCGAAACTATGATGCTGACAAATCCATACGGGACATATAAGTGATATAGGAGTAAAAGAAAGATTAAGAGCGTTACGCGGGGGTGTAGAGAAGGGGGGGGAGCTAGGCGGAGGACGAAGCTGACAGACGAAAACGCGATTATAGGAGAAGAAGGGGGGAAACGGAAAGAGATACTGGAGCAAGAGTGGGGCTTGGGAAAGAAATGGGAAAGAGAAGGACCCAGGGGCAAGTAAAGGTGAAAGGCGGGTGAATGAGCACTAGAAAGAAGACTCTTGACAATTGATGACAATAAGATAACATAAATGAATGGTAGTCAAAAACGGAAGAAGTGCAGAGTGTGGGGTAGAAAATAGGCGAAGCAGGCAGTAATGAACAATCACGTATAGTCAGGGGACGCGGCCGCTAACAAGGAAAGGACAATAACCAGCGCTAATGGAGATGACTAGGGGGTGCGGGAAAGTGAAAGAACGAGTACGGTCATAGAGACGTAAGGGAGAGAAAGCGAGAGTTAGGAGAGGAAGAAAAAAGGGAAGTACGAGGACACGGGGGGGAGAGGGAGGGTACTAGATAGGATTGAAGGGGGTATAACGGGGAAATGAATAAAGGGTAACATGGTCGCTAGCCGAAATGCAAACAAATCTTGAAAGTGGCTTGGTGGACGGAAAGCGTGATAGCGGAACAGGAGAAAGCGAGGGTAGGAGCGAGAAGCGAAAGGCGAGAGGGGCGGGAAGAGCGAGAGTGATACGAAAAGGGGTGCGAGCGTAGAAGTACAAAGAGGAAAGAGAAAGTGGAGAGGAACAGTAGCAAACGCGGGAGGAAGAAGGTAGGAAGGAAATGGAAGAGTAGTGACAACGCGTGTGAAAGAGTGGGGAGCGATAAACGTAAAGGAAAATGAGAAATAGTTTGAGTGAAATTAGACCGCGCAGAGAGCCGGCAGAGCAGCGGAAATTTCATCCAAAAAGGGAGAGAATGGTTGGAAAAATAAAAAAAGAGAAGAAAGAAATACGGTAGGAAAAACAAAGTGAGTGGGAGATTGAGTTAAGGGGGGCGTAAGAGGGAGGAGAATGAGTGGAGGATAAACTGTAAATTGGTACTACAATGAGTATAGAGTCGGACTGAAAAGTACGGAGAAGAGGGCATGGGGGAATGGGAATGAGAGGTGGAAGGGTATTCAAAGTAGGGAGAGACAAGTGGAAGGGAGTCCACAAGGAGTAGGTAGAGAAGCACGTGGTATTAATGGTGCCTTTGGGTAAAGCGAAATCGGTGGCAAAATGGGCAGGAGTGAGGAAACGGTAACGAAGTTAAAGGGGCGGCCGAGGAGATTCATGGTGGAAAAGGGCGAAAGAACGTTGGTTAAGCCAGATAAAGTAAATGGTGGGGCAGTAGCACAACCACCCTGAGAAGGCGCGGACAGCTAAGTAGGGAAAGGAAGTGCAGCGACAGGAAGGAGACTAGAGGAAGAGGCGGGGGATGCGTACAAGCGTGAGGAGATGGTAGGAGGCGGAAGGGGAAAGCGTCGAGGGAGACGTTAAAAATGAAACATGAAGGCTAGATATCAGATTGAGGTGAAGGCGAATGAAAGTAGTGTATTGAAAGTACAAGAAGGGGAAGTGGAGGCATGGGCATAGGGGAAAGAAAAGGGGTCGAGAGGTATGTAGTCTAGGTCGAGAGGGGACCGCACGAGGATGAGTCTCACGGGGGAGGGGGAGAAGAAATGGGGGAGGGGGACGAAAAGGCAACGAGGTGTGAAAAGCGAGTGTGTGAAGGGGGGGGTCGACTGGGAGGCAGAAGCAAGGAGTCGGTCAAAGTACGCGATTGGGAAGGCGTGGAAGGCCGGTGATAGACGAGGTGCGTGGGGGTAAGAGAATGAAGTCGGACGGGTCGCCGAAGTGAACAGAATTTAGCCCGGGACGGGAGAGGGGGAGTGAGAGATGGCAGGAGGAAAAACGAAAATAGTAGAAGGAAGCCAAATGGGGTAATTTTAGATAGAACAATAATAGTTAGGAGGCCAGAGCGAAAGTCGGGGGAACGGAAACGGGAGTTGGGAATAAAGTAGTTAATCGGGGGGCGGGTTGAACGGAAGAGGTGACAAGGTAGTAGGAGGGATCAATGGAGGAGGGAGTAGCACGTGCGGGGGGCGGAGATGGAGGATGGAGAGATCCGGAGGGGATGATTGAAAACTGTAGGGGACCTGGAGGACAACAAAGAAAAATGATGAAACGTGCATGGAAAAAGGATACGTGGCCGGTAGCCGGATAGAATTCTAGGAAAAGGTAGAAGCTGGGCCAAGAGAAGAAAGAAGGGAAAGAAAGGAGGAGAAAAGTAAGGGAAAGACACAGGAGGACGTACGACAGAGAATAGCGGGACGGTAAATGAAGGATCTTCAAAGAAGATTAAAATGCCTAAAAAAATACTTAGTAAAAATTTAACTTTGCTAGTGAAATCAACCCAAAGAGTGAAAACTCACTCCAAACTCAGCAGGGATTGTACTTGGACGTTGAAATGCAGCAGCATTTGTAATGTCTCAACAAAGTGGAAATAATTTTATTTTAAAGGTCTGTTCATACTTCACTGTATTGCAGTGCAGTGCTGCAGCAGCCCTAGCCAAATTGTCACTGCAATCACTTGCAATGGGCTGTCATGCAATGCAGTACTGCAACAGTTAAAATTATTTTAACTGGTGTTGCATCAAAATGTAGTGCGGTGCAGTATGCATTTTTACGTAATCCTTTGCAAGTTACTGCTCGTGTACTGCAACCCATCACCTGGGTGGACCTGCATAAATCGATTTGGAATGCAGCAGAAGTGACAGAACATTGCTAAAGTAAAATTTACTGCATGCAATGCGAGTGTTTTTGAGGATACAATTTCTCTCAATTTTCACTGGATCGCCTAGACCACCTACCGGAACGTTTCGAAGGTTTTATTGAACAACAAGTACAAAATGATAAAGCAAACCTTGTTTGGAACTTGCCTGCTATCGCAATCGTCTCCATAGAAACCATCGTTGACTTTCTGTCGGCACAGACCGAAATGTACTAATATACACATTTGTTGTCTCGCCTGAACTTTGTTCGGCATAGACTTTATATCACTTTCTGTCTGCTGTCTGTCTGTCCTGTCTGTCCGTCCGTCCCTGTCTGTCCTGTCTGTCTGTCTGTTGTCTGTATGCTGGCTGTTTGCCTGACGTCCGTGTTCACGGGCTTTGTGTATGATTTTTATCTGGAGTTTCCGTACGGGCTATGATGATGTAATTGGTGAAATAAGCGGGTCCACGCGTTTCCGACCTGATTGAGAGTTTTGGGCCGTAAAATAGGCTAAGTAGTATCTAATTTGCATAATTAACGAAACTTCCCGCAAGGCTTGTGTACAGTTTTTCTGGAGTTCCGTAAAGCGTATGATGAGGTAATTGGTGGAATGGAGTGGGCTGGAGAGTTCTCGAACTGCTTAGATTTCGGGCGTATTTCGGCAAAATTAAGTACTTCACATGACTCATTAATATGCAAAAAACGCGTAATTGCTATAATTTTGAAACGGTAACTGGATCGGAAAGTCTTCACTGCATGAAAATCCATTTGGTGCGCATCTTTTTCCAATTTGAGCGTGTGGGATACAAGCGCTTAGGTAAGGGGGGGGGGGGGGGGGTGGGGGGGGGTTATTTTTTTAGGGGGGGTGGGGGGGGGGGGGTGCAATGAGCTAATTACATCTGCGTAATTACTGTATCTCTAAACCGTACAATGGATAGGGCAAAAATTCCTTCACTGCCATGAAGAATACTATTGCCATGCACTTTTGGTTGGAATCGAATTGGGGCCCAAAGTGCATGTGGGCCGATTAAAAGGGGCAGTTTTTGATCAATTGGATCTAATTAAATAGGCCTAATTGCTTATACTGAAATGGTACATTGGATATGCAAAAGTCCTTCGCTACATGAGACGTCTATGCCGTACATGTTTTGTATGAATCACAATTGTGGTCAAGTGCAAGTGGATCATTAAAGGGGCATGTTTTTGATGCCATTGAATCTAATTAAAATGCCGTAATGCTGTCATCGCAAAATGGTACATTGGATTGCAAAATTCCTTCGCTACATGAGACTACTATTGTAACATCTTATGTGTGAATAATAATTGTTTGAACCAAGCATGTGGGCCCTTAAAGTTGCATCTTTGATTATTTTTAAATTGCACTAATTCTAAATGCTTGGTCCATTCAACCAATTTACTCAGGTTGTCAATGGTCAGTGTAAATACTACACCTTCACAAGAATTTGATTCAGGGTTTGTTTACCTTACAATAAATTAGTTCAGCATGGTTTATCTGGCAGTATATGGCTGTGTGTGATTTTGTGGTGTACAAACAAAAGAATTAGCAAAGGGGGGGAGTACACCACAACCAAGGTATACCATCATGTTCATAGCTAGATCAGTGCCCACGTTTTCATTGAAATGGTTTTCTACTTCTGGTCAGTCTTTGGTGGTTGCCAGCCTGTTTACATTCTTGGAAAATGTGAAAATACGCAAAAATTGTGCTTCACCACTTTTCTGGACACCGTAGTCGACTCCAATTTAAAATGTGGTCACAGATTTTTTCAAAAAGTATGTTGCCAAATTGAATAAATTTTCATATTTTTACTAAAATTTAGTGAATTTTTAAGGATTTTTGCATGATCTTTTTCATGATAAATATCTCCATGGAAATGTTGTGTCCCTGGGTGGGCAATGAAAGAGCAGGAAATCAAGAATACTAGAAATGCAAACCCGGGGTGCTACTCCTAAACATCTCTTACTTGTGCTCATGTGGGGGAACTTTTCAAGATTAATATCTCCACACTGGAAAATGTTGTGACCCCTAGGGTGGTGTCCAATGAAAAGTAAGAGGGTATAGAATACTATCAAATGCAAACCCGGGGGTGCTTACTCCTAAAACTCTCTGACTTTGCTCGGGGGGGGTTTCAACTTGCAAGATGAATATCTCCACAATGAACATGTTGTGAACCCCTAGGGTGGTGTCAATGAAATAAGTGTGGAAGTCAAACTGAGTTAAGAAATGGAGTTTATCTTGTTGCACACTTTTTTGGGGACACCCTGGACCTCGCTCAGTTGCACTCTGGTGTGCTGCTTTTTGTCTTACAATAAGCGCGAAAGCATGCGAGACTTGTGGTATTCGAGACGCCCTTGTATTACCATAAAGACGGCGTATTCGGCTAATTCACTCAGGTTTGAATTTAAATTGGTTTTTTAAACACTCCAAATATGCAAAAACTGGGGTTCGAAAAATTGGGGACGCGTCTTCCTGTAAATCCCATGTCCTTTAACTAGTGATGCATCAAAATCCAGTGTTGGGTGCAGCACTCCAATTACTGCAATCCTCGCAAGTTTATGCAGTGTCTGCAGTGCTGCCTGGGTTTGACTGCATAAATCGATACGTGGACATGACAGTAAGTGAAAGTGAAGCGGAATGAGTTTTACCTGGACTCTAATTCCGGTATGCACCTACCCAATTCTTGATAATATATAAGCTACTTAGGTTTGTTTCAAACCCAACCCAGATCAATCGATAAGCAGTGTGTGTATGAAGCTTTTATTCCGTTTTTACTATTGATTTCCATTGATCTAGGTAGCTCATTGGGCCGAACTTGCATTTTCTAAATGGGTAGGTACGCATACCGAAAATAGCCAGGTTGACCTCTTCAACGAAATTGAACCAGGACCTTAGTGAATGTATGTTTGATGATTATCATGATTGTCTTTACTTTTTGCAGAAGATGAAGAATTTGCTATATAAGTAGACTGGATATCTTTGCTGTATGAGGTTTTCTTTTGCTTTTTGTTGCCAAATATGTTAGCTTCAATCTAACTTAACAATGCTCCCTTTCCACAGCAGTGATCATAAGTCATGGCTCTCGTAATTTCTTGCATATAATACTTGCATGTCGTTTCTTTATTGTATATTTATTTTATCTCGACTCTCTAACTGTACTAAGTGTATGGGGTAGCAAAAATGTGATTGCATCGAGAGCGTTCTGAGATGACGGGTGTCGATTACCGTAACCACCGCGCCGTGTGCACACACTGTACACAACACAGACCAACACACATGCACAGTGTCCTTGGAGGTTTAGTTCATACCTACTAAATGTATTTCATTGTATCTTAAAAGTTGGTATGACCTGATCAAAACGCTGCCAACCCCCAAACACACACACACTTTAACCTCAAGTGAGATTTTGCCATGTAATTTTCTCATTACCCACTGACATTAAGGCCTGGCATGTTTCCTTGTTGAGAATGGTAATCATGTGCAGAGTATGCTTGCCCTGTATTCGAAAGATCAACCCATGCCAAGAACTGATCCAGCGATAGTGCCTCCTACCGGGCTTATCACAGGATGCCTCCGTCCAACACCATTGGAAAACTACACATCCTAGCAGAGTTTGCTCCACCCACCAGACATCCGTCGTAGCGTAGCACGCATGCAAGAGCGTGAGCTGCCACGTATCTATTTGAAGCACCCTGTGTGTGGGAACAGACCTTCCTGTCCAATTCACCTTAAAATCCAGCGATAGTTTTCCTAAAAAAGTCCACCCTCTTGACCGGCTCTAGGTCGCTGTAAAAGGATTCGCAGCGATAATGCGATAGAATAAAAAAAAGTTGGAAAATGCATTTTTTTAACTTAGAAATCGGGGATAAGTTGTACAATTCCATATAACTCTTTAATGTATAAGCAAACCACCAAATAGTGGAAAAAAACAAAAATTAAGATTTGTCCATTTACTTCTCCTGCAAATAGTCATACAGCGACAGTGTCTCAAAATCTGCACTAAACAGCTGTTGGTGGTTTACCACCAGGACAGAATGAACAAAGATCAATAATGTTTGTGTTGAGGTCAACTTTATTGGTCATGGTGCACAATATCACGCTGAAAATCTTTGATATACAGCGGGAAAGGCTTTTTTTAATCTTCAAGTCGGAATTTTGATACGCACGTATAGAATACAGATCAGATTTAAAAAGTGCGGCCTTTGTCTTTAATAAAGGATTTCAAGTCAACCACTTGGCAGGTTATGTTCGCCCTATCCATGCCAGTAACAAAATATAAAAATATGAATTTTGAACTTTAAAATTTTTTTCAATGTTTCGGATTAGCAAATTGATGTAATCCCTTTAAGAGAGTCGCCGTGTGGAAAGCAAGACTGCCATCAACCAGTAAACTATTGGTATTTGAACCTAGTGAGCATCTACACCTGGAAGATGACCCTCATGGCTGGTAATGGCGATTTTTGTTTTTGTCTAGAACAAGCTTGAGAAACAGAATTGGCCATCTAAGGTTTCCTTGCAGCAGAGGGCTACATGAAGCAGATAAGGACAATACCTATGGTTGTGGTACAGCACCACAGGACAATGGAACTGCTGGAGCCAATGCACAACAAACAAGGACTGAAGAATCAGTGAGCAGCAGTGTGGTTACCATCTCTGGTGGATCATATTTGAGAACCACAGTGTTGGACACGGTTTTAAGAAGAAAGTTATGATAAAAAAGTTTTAAAGTCTAGACCACACCACAACAAATGTCCTATTTGCTTCTTCCATGCAAAAAAGAGGAACAGATTAACTCAAAATTTGTAATTTGGTGATGTGCGTAATTTAAAACTGGACCATATTTGTGCTCACCCACTTTTGTTGGCTTTACACCGCCTCATTAAAGGTGCACGAGAGATTTGAGGCACCCAATATTGCATCATTAATATTAATTTGATATAGATTAGACACTCAATAGATCCTTACCTTGTATTTGGCTATCAGAAATGTCTTAAAATGAGAGAAAAACAAGTGATTTTGATTTGCTTTTTATTTATAAAACTGGGCTGATTTGTATGTTTCCTACACGAAATTTAGAAATTCCACAATTTTTGTACGAAGAAACTTTCTCAGCTTAATTCCTTTCATATGGGGATATTTTTTAATGGAAAGCAAAATCAGGGCAAAACAAGCCACTTTCATATTTGAGGACAGCCCCCCTGGGATTGTGGAATCTGTTGTTGCACTTAACTACAAGACACTTTCTCTAATCAATAAGGTATTGGGTTTGTAAAGGATATCTTGGTCGTGTATATAACCTTGTTGCTTAAGCTGATTATTTAGAACTCATTTCATTGTTTTTTGTGTGTGTTCTTTCCTGTTCTTATGCAGGTTTCTTTTGGGAACGTCTAGCAAATAGGAAAACACCTGTGATATCAAGATACTATTCTCATGGAAAGGCCAAAGTTCTTATCGTACAGTATAATCTTGAACTTTGTACTCTGGCAATTTGTTGTAATGAACCTGTGCCATTTTTATGACTTATACCATTGATAAGAGATGTTTCCTGCTGGTTAAGTACACATAATACATTTGAGACAGTTGAAGCATTGTTTAAAGTTACACAAGATAAGGAGGGAAAAACAATGAGTTCAATGACCTCTATGGTCTAGAAAAAAAATAAAGTTTGTATTTAATTTTAATCCTAAGTGGACTGAGTGAAGCGGGTAACCTGTACACGAGCCCGGGTAACCACCCGTGTTACAAGGGTTCCGGCAGTGACCCTATATGAGACCAGAAACAAATGAAATGGTACCCTATCTGAGACCAGATCTGTTCAAATGGATACCCTATCCGAGACCAGACTTATTCAAATAGACACCCTATCCGAGACCCGAGGCCAAACAATATTACCATTGGAATTTTAACATGGGATTTTGCACTCAATTTTGAGCTATTTTATGGACTTTTTATTCTGTTTTGAGCATGATATCAACACAAAAATCATCATTCTAACAGATTCATGTTGATTTATACTCTACCTGAAGCTGAAAAGTAAAATTTGATACCCTATGTGAGACTGACAGAGACATAGGTTGAATTTGATACCCTATATCGTAAGTCTCGAGACTACCCAGTTACCCCCCGGGGGTCAGGCATACTCTGCCGAATTCAACTACAGTTAGGCCTAGACTACAATCCTCGAAAAAAATGTTGGGTCACTTTGACCGATTTAGGGAAAAGGTGACCCCCTCTCCCCCAATTCAATGTTGATTTGAGTCATTGTTGTCAACAGCTTCCCCAGGCCCACCAACATTGATTGATGGGGAGTGTGGAAGAATTTGGTAAAAGGGAACACCTCTGCTTTCTAAAGAACTATGACTTACCCAAATTCGATTCTCATTTGTGAAACACGGCAGATTCCAATATATTGCATCAAGTGCTTCAAACATTTTTTTCGATGATTGTCTGAGGCAAATGCAAAAAAAATTATTCATCTAAATTCAGTTTTTTGACTATATCTTAAAAATGACAAGCTAGAGAACCAAATTTCAGGGATTACGGCAAAACAATTATAGGTTATACAACTACATAAACTCTTTGGAATTTACTTGCAATTAAGGGACCGTTCATTAATTATATCGTGAAAGATTATACACGCACAAATAAGCACTCAAAAATAACCCAACCAAAATAGTAAAGTAGTAGTCGTTCATATAGTAAAGACTTTCTATACAAAATCAAAGGAAATAGAAAAGTATAGGCTATGAGGTTAAAAATAGAGGTTTTTTTTAAATAGATTTCAAAAATAAAATTTACAGCAGAATAATAAACACCGTTATTCAGCATGTGATTCATTATTGAAATACGAATCTATTTTATCACGGAATGCCAAACCACCAAAGTAAATGGACAAATATATCGTCAAATAAAATATGCTGAAAAGATTTGACAACTTAAAAAAATGAGTATAAACAGAAAAAAAAAGTACCAACTGCACTACCGAAGAATGCCCGAAGAAACGGCTGTCGGGTGATTTTTAACATCTACCCACATGGAAGTGTGAAGTATCAAGATCTCCTACACAAGTCTCCCCATTAAATACTTGTTTATTCACCATTGTTAGCCGGTACTTTGCATCTGTGTGAGAGATTATTCTTTGCGTTGCGTCTTCAATCGGGTTGCGAGCTTTGTCCGCGACTTTGATTGCGACAAATGCCGTATAGGCGCATTTCGTCATAAGGCGCGCTCAATTTACGTATCGCTATGCATTTTCCGCCATGCTTCAGACTGAGAATAAAATAAACAACAAAAACAACGATACAAAACAAACATACTCAGACAGAAAAATAAACAACAACAATAAAGCAAAGATCCAAAGCAAACGCAACGGAGTATCGTCCAAAAAGTGTGTGAGGATAGGGTGGGGGGGACGACGCTGGGGAGAGCCAAAATTTGTCTTTTTTCTTCACATTTGGAATTGATCAACTTAGAACATGCCCATTTACCAACCCATCAGTTTAAAAAAGAAAACATTGCAAGCCAAATGGCGAGGCGTCGTGAATATAATATCAAAGAACATTGAATATTGATATTTTAGTAAATTAAGGCCTGAAATGTTAAAACAAAATTAGTTAACGTCACTTTTGTCGGCCCACTTGTTACACATTGCTCTAATAGTTTTATAACTGCAAATGCACGCTTTTACAAAATTCTCACTCCACCTGGAGGCATGTGGCATTCACATTACTAAGTGACAATTGCGGTTGCCGACTCTGTGCTTAGGTACGAGGACTAATACAGCCCGTAATGCATCACGAGTTACACAACGCTTCAAACCATAGAAAAACACAGTAGAACGGCTTTTTTAACACTCGAAAACTAAATGTATAGTATAGTTACAATTACTTTCTTTTTCGGATGGGGTAAAGCGTGTCAACTTGACCCCTAACGTTTTAACTATATTCTCGATATCTGACAATTAATGATGAAAAACACTGGAAAATGTCATCCCTAGTAAATGAAAACATGTTCTAAAATTGAAGAGAAGAAAAGTCAAGAAAAGGGATTTTTGTGACTGTAAACCGTGTCCTGTAAACTAGCTAAACGCACCTGCAATGATTATGGTAACAGGATTTTGCTTGGGTCGGTTGAAGAACACGCTCACACAGGGCATAGTCAGTAGGGAGACAGAATGCCACACTGAGAACATGGGTTGATCCCGCAAATGTTATTAACCAATTAGTATTATTTCTGGACGTTGTGCTACCCTGTTTCTCATTATCAATTTTTGTCACGATTTGATCAGAATGTATTTCATTTATTATATTTTAATTTATTTTAGATGGATACGTTTTCTTAATTAGAGGGTTATATTGGTAAATTATAACTTATGCAGGAGTTAGCGTGTCAAACCATACTAACCTGTGCTATGTCCATTCACTGCCAATAATATTTAGTCCTCGTCCTGTCGAAATCATTTGCAGCAGGCGTTTCCGGGTTGACTCTATTTTCTTTGTCAATGGGGTCTATGGGCTTATGCTGTTAGTGCCCATGTTTTTGAATTTGAATATTGCCACGGAATGTAAAAACTTTAAAACTTAGATGTTACCCTATACCATAATAGTCCAAGATAGAACCCCAAACAGAAATGGTCATATATTATATACCGTTTAATTTGTACAGGCATCATGCCACGCACAACAATCCAAGTGAATCAAACAAGGGGTTCTGGTGACGGTCCCAAACTTGTATTTGAAGCGAGCGTTTGTTCTTCTGATGATTGAGTACTAAATGAATAAAAGTTAGTTCAAAATAGTTGTGTGACACCACCTTCTGTTTAACGATATCAAAGGAAATGCACTAAGTGATCTTGTATATAGTTCAGATCTTGTGTAGTATTTATATTATTTAATGCATTTACCTGGCCCTCAAACATTTACATAATACTTGGACAGTCCTTAAAGCATATTATTTTCATTGAGATTCTCCCCAAAGTGGAGAATCTTTATGAGAATTGTACTGAAAATTGGTGTAATATCTTGCTTAGTTTTTTAAAATATAAGCTAAAAACGTTTGAAATGAGATGGATTTTTTTGAATGACTCAGACCATCCCGAAAAAATGTCGGGTCACTTTGACCGATTTAGGAAAAGGTGGCCCCCTCTCCCCCCAATTTCAATTGTGATTTTGAAGTTCATTTGTTGTCAACAGCTTCCCCAGGCCCACCAACATTTGATTGATGGGGGGTGGGGAGGAATTTGGTAAAAGGGAACACCTCTGCTTTCTAAAGACCTAGACTTACCAAAAATTCGATTCATTGTGAACACGGCAATGATTCCAATATAGTGACAACAAGTGTTCCAAATATTTTTTTCGAGATTGTTAGGCCAGAGGTTTGTGGTTGGTTTAGGCCTACGAAACCTGTTTTAAATTTATTGGAAGCCAACAACATTAGACTGGCTTGGGCCCTGGCATGACAACATGATTAACTCTGGCTGTGCATTCCAGATATAATCATGCATACTAAATGATAAATATTTCCCTGTTGTTCTAATGCAATACGAAAATACCTATGGTTGGGTGCTGTATCACATGTGATTTACAGCACCCAACCAAGGTAATTGTCCGTATTGCGTGTGGTGAAACAAACAGGGGAGAACAAATGTTCATAATTCTTCGAGGACCTAACACAAAAGTGATTCTTTTGAACAATAGTCCAATGAAAGGATTTCTTTGTCCTTGAGTATAACAATGGGATGTATTCCATGTTGGCTTTATGGCCAAGATGAGGTTCCTTTGAAGTTCTTGGAAGTATACGTCATAAAATGTGTGGTGAGTGTGTGTTGGTGCATGCATACATGTGTGTTCATGTGTGGGTGTTGTGTGCGTGTTTGTGTGAGGGATATGTAATTTTGCTTCTCTAGTGATAAATCAAGCTGCCATTCAATTCAATACTCTATAATGGAATTAAACTTGGGCCATACATGCAACATGGGAACCTTCATATGATAGTAAGGTCAAGGGTCACTTGCAAAAGTCCAAGGTGATCTGAGGTCAAGTAATAAAAATAGGGAGTGAAGAAAAGGGTGGATCGCGAAAACAGGCGACACTTGTAGATCGAGAACTACTTGTCTCTTAAACCCAGCAAAATTTTAGGCCTGAGTAATGTTTCCCTTAGATGGTATAAAATGTCATCAAATGTGGTCAACAACACCATGACCACAAATACTGTTCCAAGGATTATTGTGATACACATTTTAATTTCTAGCACCCAGATCATTGGAGTTGGAATTGTGTGTTTTGTTCATGCGCCTTAAAGACACTATCAGTGATCCACCGAAGAAATGTTCAAAATTTGCAGGAGTAGTCTAACAGTGAAGGATAAGCTTGTAGAAATTGCATAAGTTATTTTTCACAAATGCAAAATGAAAAAAGGAAAAAACAGCAGTGTTCACAGATATGAATCTCCATTCAATTTTATATTGTAATAAGTATCCGTACCAAGAGCAATGACTAAAAATTTTTATTCTGTCTTTATTTGGTTGCTTTCAGTCTTATCACTTGCAGGGTATATTAGAGTAGCTGTACTTATTACAGACATAGAAAAAAAAAGACTTTTTTTAATGTTTTTTTTGTTGACAAATCACTGATACCTTTAATAAGAAGTAGAAAACTTTACATACAAAATTTGGAAATCACCCACCTCACTGACTCATCCAAAAGTCTAGTCAAAATATTTGCAATTTGCAGGAATAGCTTAAAGGTGCAACAAGAGATTTCAAATAACAGGTGTCCTGAAAAAATGTGAAAATTCTGATTTTGGCACTGGTGTAAAGCTTTATATCAAAAATGTCCCCATATGTAAGAATTAAGCTGAGAACTGTTTCTTTGATACACAAATTGTGAAATTTCTAATTTCGTATAGGAGCAAATACGAAATTCAGCCTGTTTTCTATTGAAATATAAGCATATACAATCACCTTTTGTTTTCATTTTGAGTTATTTCTGTAACCAAATAAAAGGTAGGGAATCTATTGAGTATCTAATCTATATGAAATCACTACATATCACAGAGAATATGAATGACTTGAAATCTCTTGTTGCACCTTTAAAAGTGAAGGATAAGCCTGTAGAATTCTCATAAGTTGCTTTTTCCAACTGAAGAATTGACTGAAAAAAACAATGGCATTGTTCAAAGATGTGAATCTCCATTCAATTACGTGTTGTAGTAAGTGTCCATACGGACAGTAAAGACTAAAATATCCCATTTTGTCCTTATTAGGTTGCCTCTGGTCCTATCATTTGTAGGGTATGTTTATATCTATACAGAGATGTACAAATCTGATTTTTTATGTTTTTTTTCCAATTTCTGATTTAACAAATCACTGATAGTGGCTTCAAATTACAACACAGTGGCTATGGTGCATTATATTATAAACATTTGCTCAAAAGACCAAAATGCATGTATTAATCAACTGAGTTCAAAGAATGTGCTAATATTGCAAAATGCATATTTAATTTAATAGTTTTTTTTTCTCAAAAACTGGCTTTCTCCATGTATTATTGCACAGACCTAGTCTAGTGTCAAGACTTATTAAAGAGACACAAGGACATTTCTAGAAAGAAGCGCCCCCAATTATTTTTGGAACCTGTTTTTTTTTTTAAATGTTTACCATGTATTAGATCACACTTGAAGGGAATCCAAATATGCCATCTTTATGTCATAAGATGATTTAGTATTTTCTGTCGTGCATGACAGAAAATCAGAGCATGTTTTTTTCTATAGGGACAATTGCGATAGAGGGTAAGTTCAAAACAAGGTCTGCGGGTTCTTTTGTACTTGTTTGTCTGATACACTTTCGAAACGTTTTCGGTAGGTGGTCTACAACCGATCAAGTGCAATTCATGACAAATTCGTAACCTCACAAAAAAATCTCCTCTTGTCACTCTAAGGAATTATAGAGCTTCATTCAGACAGGCTTATAATCCCTCATTGAAGTCTTGATGCCAGACTAGGTCAATGCAATATTACACAGGAATGACCCAAAAACTCCTTGGATACTCAAATTCATTTGAAGAGTGTAGATGCAAAAACCGATGTATCCATTTTGCTCAAATTGAGACATTTTACAAATAACTAGTCAGTTGTAAAGAAAATAATGAAAAGATATGTGCAACTTCTGTTATTAATTTCAAGAGTATAACTTGAAATACTGAAAATGGAGTAAGACTAATTTGTAGTCCTTAAAATTGATTGATCAGTACTTTGTCTTAATGTAATCAACAGTCTAAGATGAAATATTTGAGTATAATGTACTGATAGACTGCAAAGATTATAAAAAGGATAATTATTATGGCCAAGAAAAAAAAACAAGTTTGTCTCAGAAGATCACACCCATTTTGTTTAAAATTGATCTTTTACTGCATAATTTTTTTTACTCAAGAAGTTTTTACTCAAATTTTTTTTTTAATTCAGAAAGAAATGAAAATTCGGCCTAAATTCAGACAAAAAAATGGAAAAAGTGGGTCAAAAATGAAAAAAATAAATCCCACATTTTGCATTAGCATTTTTCTTAAAAAAAAAACAAAAAAACTCATGTCGCATTTGCATTTTTCACATTTCTTCTGAGACCGACTTGTTGTTTGGGGGGCTTATGCTGACTGTTTGTAGTCCTTCTATTGGTTGTATTTTCAATGATAATACACTGATATATGGAAAAGATTTCCATTTAAAAAGAACACGGCACATTTAAAAATAGTGCGGCCGCAATGTTTCCAATCGATATTTTTGCATGGGTTTAAAGCTTTTACATTAACCCTCACCTGAACTAACTAAGACCAAATCAGTATCCTTACGGGTAACAGAATATTTTATAATTAACGTCGCAGGCGACGTTTAATTCACAACGACGGAAATGTCTTTAATAGAAAAACGGCATGCGTATCATGTTTCCCAGGCATGCACCCTGTTTTTTGCACCGGATCATGGTGACCTTGTGTTTTATATCATTATTAACAAGTCATGATCTTCATGCAATAAACATTTGTTTGATTAAAGTTATGGCCTACAAATTACTGATGTCTTTATCCTCAATTCAATGTCCTATATGTTTGGGTATGTATTATTAATGTGTAAAATATTCCTCTGTTCTTTTCCAATGGTCTAAACTATTTTTGACAGCAATTTGAAAAATTTCATAGTTTGTGAAAATGTGCCAGTGCCGCGTTTAAGATGGTTATTTTGCTGAATAAGGCCTACTAATTAAGGTACCTTCATTAAATAATGGACCTTTGTAAGAATGTAACTAATCCCATTCTGTTATTTCAGAGTGCAATGCATAAACAGCCTACTAGTTACTGAACAGTTTCATGAATATTTAAGTGGTCTTTGTCATTTAATGAGCCCCCCCCCACATTGATGACAAATGCAACAAACGAAGAGGCAATCGCCTTAGGTACAGGATTGTACCTTGTGATTCGTTATCAACCCACATTGATAGGCAAATTAGCATGTCACGCGGTGCAGTGTTTACAGAGTGTGTTTTACGCGATCCGCTAAGTCGATGCACTGTTAGTCAGTTTAGGTACTCTGTAGTACGTGCAAGTGTACCAGGTCAAACTGAAAGGTGCAAATATGCCAAAACTATTGTTTTGCTTTAGAATTTGCTCAAATATATGACAGGGAAAGATTTCAAACTGGGAACATTTTAGTATTACAGTGATGTACACCTATACACAATATTAATGTTGTTATAAGGATTGTCATTGTTGAAAGGGATTCAAACATGTTACAGAGTGGTTCATCACAAATCAACAACTCTACATCCGATGCATCCACATATTTTTATCTCGCTTGGGTAGCTAAAAATATGCAGATACATAGATGCATCATTTTTGATATGTAAGGGACTATTCTGTAACATGTTTGAATACATAAATCACAGCTGTTTGACCCCATGCAAATTGTCTCTTTTATTTTTAGAGCAATTGTAAACAATGGCGATACAATTTTGACAACTGATAAAAGTAGGGACATGCAAGCGCTATTACCGCCGCAAAAATCAGAAAAATCCATTGTGGGAATCTTGCCATATAGGCCTACAAAGGTCATAATTTGTATGTTATAGCGCCCTCTATATGCCTATTTCCCATAGAAAGATGTGTAAAACTAGATTTTTATGAAAAATCATATTTGCCCGCAATGAAATTCATCAAATTTGCACAGGATGTAGTTAGTGGAATAAATACTCCAAATTAGTTGTCAAATGTGTGTCGCCGTTGATATTTTTTGTTTTATTCTTGTTTTGTCATAATAAATGAGACTTCCAAACAGCTGTGAAATGTGCACTAGAACAAATTTAAGTGATACAATATTGACCCTCTGAAAGTAGTGTGTGTCTGTAGTCAACTGCATAATTAGTTGGAAAACCACAACAATAGTGCATTTATCTTCCTAGAGTCACCGACATCAGTGCAATATTCAGTGGCCGCAGCACTAAAACGCGAGCGTTGATTGAAAGCGCTGGCATACATACATGTTCGCTTGAAGTCGGCCCTTAGATGTACATGAGAAATACCTGCATGGACGTGTTGACATCACTGACTCGAGGAAAATAAATGCACCATAGGTCTGGATGGCTCCGTGTGCTGTATCTTATCATTCTTGAATAATGTATCGGAAAGATCTCCATTGGAAGAACAAGCGATGTTGGACTAAGAAAGTAGTCTAAAACAGAGTATCAATTTGAATCATTATGCACAACATGTTGGTGGTCCACTATGAAAACTTCGCCGTTGAAGCTATGTGATATTTCATTCACTGATCCGCTAAATCCTTCAGTCCTTGAAAACGTATGGACTTATCCGCAATGTTTGTTAGTTATGAATGAGGAACAGGACTCAGGCTACAAACATAATTAATGAGCACTATATAGCGTGCCGTGTGTGAGACATCTCCCGATCGGGGCTTCTTCAACCAGGGTGGCATGCGGTTACAGTCAAAATTTCGAAGGGTTGAATCTATGCATAATGGAAAACACCACAAGTTTATTACAACCGATGCAAGTCAAATATGGTACGAGTATAGAGGTTAAACCTTCAGGATTTGCCATAAAAAATGTCGGCTTATGATTAAATATTTGAAAGATGATTAGAAGGAAATAAGTTCGAAATATTACTTGTCAAACTGTAGCGATCAAAGGCCAAAGAGAGAAAAACTGGATACGGAACGATGCAGTAAATCCTCTGAAATTTCACTCATAATTCCGATTTTGATGCGGAAAGTAGCCATCAATGATAGAATGGTTTATTTGCTACACCTATCCTTACGATTGCACATGTGGGGAAATTTATGCAGCTTCTACACATGTAAATACAAATTTCCAATGATTCAACAACCCGGCTGTTTCTCAAATATTCTGACGTCACGCAACGTCATTTAATGAGCAGCCTTCAATCGGCGAAATGTCCAACACAGTTTTCTAAGTGTGGTCTTAAAGGTGCATGTTCCGATCGTCTTTGGGACCCCTCTGATTTACCCAGAAGTATTATCGATTTTGATATCAGATGAAAGGCCATATTTTTCTCATTGTTGTCCCTCAAATCCATTTCACTCCCAAGATATAAACAAAAAACTGCAATTTTAATGGTTTACCATCAATATTAGCACAGTATTGAATAGGGATTTGCAATATGCATTATTGCTTCTACCATCAAAACCGCAAGTTTGTTTGTTTCCACGGTATTTGATGGTGCGTATGTGCAAATGCCAGGCTATCATATCAAGTAGAGAATACAATAGACATAAATCGGAACAAGCACCTTTAATGTTTGAAAATGGTATATGTTGCTTGTTGCAAAGGAAATATTAAAGGTAACCTTTACAGTATTTCAAGTTTATGGTAAGAATAATGTCATAATTCCTTATCGAAGTGCTATTATGTATTTATCCGTCATAAACTCATAGGATCTGGGCCATTTAAGTTAGTAAATTAAAGGCTGACTCAGAGATTTCCTGTTGAGGGCGCACTCAATTTTCAAACAAATCGTGTTTTTGGCATATACATAATGCCCGTCCATGTGCTAATCATTGTGTGAAATAACTAAGCTCAAATCGAAGTCCTTCATATAGAAAATCACAATTTTGTTATAAAATTCTGGATCCAGAATTTTTGTTATACACGGTATCCTAAGGCACTGTTATCCTGTGCATAGATACTAACTGCATGAAAACGGAAAATCCGATTCATCTCTAACTTTGGAATTAAGCATTTTAGGTAAACTATCTTAAGCTCTAGATGACTATTTTCAATTATTACACTACAAAATTCACAACAAGATCTCTGAATCAGCCTTTAAGTGAATACCTGTTCAGATCTTTCCCAAAATATATAAGAAGTTTTTAGTTTTGAGAATATATCACTCCTAGTCTCAGCAAATTAACTTTAGTAAGGCACACAAGTGAGCCTTAAAAAAGATATGGTAACCAATGATGGAATCCATCATTTGGAGTAGATAAAGTCTTGTTATGAAGAAATTGTGGTGCAAACTTTCCTTTGCTTGGTTGTTACAATTTGTTTATCATTTTTTAAAACAATTTTCCATGTAAGTCATTAATGGGGCCTTTAAACAAGGGGTGTTTGAATTGGAAGTAGTTCATCAAAATATTAGTTAAGTATGGACCCGTATAAAGGTTTGATAATATTGGTTAGTGAATAAAGGGCGTGTCCAAACTTACATCTATTAAGATATGATTGCAGGCACATTAGCAAAAAACTGTAATCAAATCACATATTAATATGGCAGGAAATTGTTTACTAATTGCTAGGGTGATTAATACAATTTTACCAAATATACAACCATGGAATTTCATCTGTTATACATCAGTTTGGGGCGGAAGCATGCCTATGCACTATTGAATTGCTTAATCGAAAAAAGCTACTTTGCTTTGTTGAAATAAACAATTTTAATCTTTGTCAATATAAGATATATGCGTATCACTTGAAATTTATTAATTTTCATTAATGTTTCATCGAAATAAGCAATTTGCAAGGGTGTAAGGGGGTCATGACCTGATTTTGCAGTCCTGTATATTTGTTAATAGCAATATTTCATAAATAAAAATGAAAAATATACAGTTTTTGTTTCAATAAAAGTTTTAAAAAGAACATAAACAAGTGTTGTTCCGGTGGACCGCATACAGTCTCTTCTATTTTGTTTTTGAAGTTTTTCATAAATCTATATTTTTTTAAACAAATGCCCAAAAAAGAAAACATCAGGGGAAAACATTTAAATAATAGTTTCCATTAAGGTAATTTAATTTCAACAAGGGATGGTCCACGACTGATATTACAGAGAACAGAGGTTGCAAGTATTTTACTCTACACACCTGCATGCATGCACACACGTTTGTGTGCACACGCGCGCACTTACACACACACACACACATTTGCATTCCCCACAATCATTTCCCATGTTTTTAGCATACCAACAGCAAACAAATCACTTTGTTTTGGCCTAGATTTAAAACATCGTTTGTATACAGACATATGTATAAGCAGCCATGCTTCGGGGAAAAACCACTAGGCTTGACTACAATATACACGCAGCTGTCTCAGAATTCCAGAAATATTAGAATTATACAGGTGTTTCCATTGTGGGCAATGCCCTGGCTTGAACAATTTTATATGATTTGTTTTTATAGTATTATAGAGAATCGGTTGTTATTTAAAGAGGGTGTTCAGCAAAGAAAAAATATCCAAACATTTCAAACGTGAAATGAAGCCATACTACAAACACTTTTATTTTTGTTTGAAAATAGGATATTTATCTTGTGTAAAACTGTAGTAGAAATGACTATACTATATTTTTATTGATTGCTAGTTGACAGTAACATCACTGTGGTGGTGTACCGAGGCAGTTGATCCACAGGGGGCAAAATGTCCAAGCCATCTCGCCATCCGCTATAGGAGGCAAAATTCATAAGTCGTCTCAGTGATTGACTCCAATTAAATAGACCTGAGAGATTTCCAGAAGAAGCGGCCCCCCAATTTTTCTCGAACCCCCGTTTTTTACATATTTGTATGCTTCCCAATTTATTAGAAGATACACCCTGCATTGATAAGCCAAATACAACTGCCGTCCTTAGTAAAGAGATGATATTGAGTAGTTTCTGTCATGCACGACAGAAAGTCAAAGCATGTTTTCTATTGGTAACGGTCAGGCGGCGTAGCCATCCTGGTGGTTCCACGGGGGCAATTTCCCGGTAGGTGCAACAGATATCCCGATCACAGGCAAAAATTTCCCGGTCACAGAGCAAAAGAGTCTCAAAAGGGCTGATTTAACATGAATATCAGTCTTTTATTTCCCGATTAGCCCTCATTTTGTTTTCAGAGGGGGCAGTCTGCCCCCCTCTGCCCCCACCTGGCTACGCCACTGGGAACGGTTACGATAGCAGGCAAGTTCAAAACAAGGTTTGCGGTTTTCTTTTGCACCTGTTTGTCCAATAAATCTTCGAAATGTTCTTGGTAGGTGGTCTTCAACCAATCCAGTGAAATTTGTGAGAAATTTGTATCCTAAAAAAATCTCCTCCTGTCACTTTAAGTCTAAACTTGACAAAATGTGAACATATTGCACTGAAATTTGCCCATTTCAGTGAAATTTATACATTTTGCCCAAATTTAGGATGAAATTCCCCAAAGAAGTGGGATGAAAATACATTATTTTGGTCTATATTGTCCTGCTTTTTTTTTTTTTTGAGCCACGGGGCTCACCCCCTCCACCCGGTGGTATGCCACTGCATCACTACCACTATTCATTGTGCATGTGCCAAGCATGAGCAGATTTTAAAAAAACATGTCAGATCTCCCATACCACTGCTTTTTGCTTTTGTTGTTTTCTGTAGACATGTATTGGAGAGATCTTGATGTGGCAGGTACTAGGTGGTTTAAGACATCTTTGTAGAGCAGTCTTGGGATAGAAGCTGATAGAATACATGCAACTACTGTATATTGACTTCTATGTATTAATTTCCTTATTAGTTAAAGCGGCACTGGCACATTTTCACAAAATATGAAATTTCTTCAATTTGCTCTCAAATGATAGTCTAGGCCATTGGAAGAACAGAGATATATTTTACACATAAAAATAACATACCCCAAAACAGATAGGGACATTGATAGAGGATAAAGACTTCCTGGTAATTTGTAGGCCAACTTTTAAGTTTTCCATAACTTTAATCAACAAATGTGTATATTACATGAATATTTTTGACTCGTACTCACTGATATTAAAACCACAAAGGTTATAGACCGATCAAACAGTGTGCATAGCGTGGGGAACACGCACGGCGTGCGTGTTCTTGTGTTAAACGCCATTTTCGTCGTCTGCTGAATTTAATGTCGCCGGCGACGCTAAATTATAAAATCGTTCTGTTTACCCATAAGGAAGCTGATTTGGTCTTAATCATTTCGGGTGATGGCTTTTGTATATAAAAGTCTTACAACCATGCAAAAATATCGATTTTGAAAAATCTTGAGGGTGCACTATTTTACAAATGTGCCAGTGTCTCTTTAAAGAGATAAGCAGCGATTTGCTGACCCGAAACATCGAAAAAATCATCAAAATTCGTATTTTGGTATTTTTGTGACTGGCATGGGTGTGCTAACATAACCTGCAAGTGGTTGGCTTAATCCGTTATTAAAGACCAAGGCACACTTTTTATCTGATTGTTGTAATTTCTAAATACTGCGTATCAAATGCCGACTTGCGATCAAAAAAGCCTTTCCCGGTGGAATATCACAGATTTATAAGCGTAATATTGTGCACCCATGTCCTGTACAGCTTGACCTCAAACACAACTAATTATTAAGCCTTGTTTTATTTTGTACTGGTGTAAACCACATCAGCTGTTTGGTGTAGATTTTTCAGACGTCATTGCTGTATGTCTAGTTGCGGGAGATGGTATGACCAAATTTCCTAAATACTTACTTTCTTTTTTCACTATTTTGTGTTTTTGTTCCTACATTACAAGTAGTTTTTTATGGATGTAACATACTTAGCTTTGATTTACAGCTAAAACTTGCGTTTCCTCCTCATATTTTAAAAATTTTTTCGCAGGATCGCTGGCTAATCCCTTTAAGGGACTGGGGCCTGTTCACAAACACTTGTTGGGAGCCGGAGCAAAAAAAGGGGGCCCCTGAAAATTTTCTCTAATGAAAGGGCTTTGGAAAAAACATTTTTTTTTTCCAAAGTAGGTACTTTAATTTACACTTTAATTGTCCACGTCGAAACAAGTTCGGAACAGGGGCTATGATAGAGCAGGTCTTTGTCCCCGCCGAACGAGTTCGGCACGGGGACTATGAAATGAGCAGCGTCTGTTCGTTCGTCCGTTGGCTGTTTAGTCCGTGATAAAAATGTTAACCCACGTTGTATACAATTCATCTGGAGTTCCGTAACGGCAACAATGATGTAACTGGTGGAAAGAAGCAGGGTTGATGAGTTCTCCACCTGATAGATTTTGGATGTAAAAATAGGCTAAATTAAAGTATCTAATTGCATATTTATGAAAATTTTCCTGCCAAGGCTCTGTACAAGTTTTTTCTGGAGTTCCGTTAAGGACGATAACGATGTAATTTGGGGACGGAAGTGGGCCAAAGAGTTCTCAGACTGGATTTTAGATTTGGGCTTTACATGTATTTCGGGCAAATTGAGTATGCAAATGAGCTATTAAGGTGCAAAAATCAGCGTAATTGCATATTGTGAAACGGTACATCGGAGATTTTTTTTTTTACTCAAATTCTGCGCGGCCTGATACCGATCATGGGTCATCATTTTTGCAATTTGAAAGTATATGATATATGCGGCATAGGATGCAAAAGAAGAGTATTAAATATGCCTATTTGCTGTATCTGTGAACCAGTTCGTCGGAATAGGCAAAATTCCCTTCGCTACATTGAGACTACTATCCCATAGGGGAGGGGGGAGGGTGCACTGTTGGGGAGGTGGTGGATGTGGGGAGGGGGGTAGCGGGTTGGGGAGGGGGTGGGTTTTCGGTGGGGGGTTGGGGAAGGGGGGTGTAGGCAGAGGTGTGGGGACAGGGCGTGGGGTGTTGGGGAGGGACCGGGTGGGGTGACATGTTAGTTGGGGTGGGGGTGTACATGCTGTTGGGGAGGGGTGGGAGTGTCGGGGTTTGTTTGGAATGTTGCGGGGGTGTGGGGGTGGGATGTTGGGGGAGTGTTAGGGAGGGTTAGGTCTTGCGGGGGTGGGGTGTTGGGGGGGGTGGCGTGTGCGGGGGGTGGATAAGGGTGGCGTTGTGTTAAGGAGGGGGTTGGGCGGCGGTGATGGGTTGGGGATGAGGTGGGGTGGTGGGAGGGATGTTGGGGAGGAGAAGTTGGGAGGGGTTGGGGAGAGGGGGGGTGATGGGGGTGAGTGTGTGTTGGGAGGGAAGTGGGGATTTGCGGGGTTTGGGGGGAGTGGTGGTTTTTTTTTTTTTTTAAAAAAAAAAAATGGGGAGGGGGTGGGGTGTTGGAGTTGCTTTTATCGCATATTAGTGATGACGACAGTCGGCGGGGACATATTTTTACGAATCGCGTAAAATACGAGTTCACCTTGTTACTATGGGGGGTGAAGGACGTTGTTCATGGCCAAAAAGGGGCAAAGGCTCTGAAAATCATTTGAAGGGGGGCCCTGAAAAGTGGAAAAAATTGCATACCCTGACAAAGTGGTTTGTGAACAGTCTTAGTATTATTCATACAAATAAAATATGTTACCTCTAGTCAATGAAATTGTTTAAATTAAGTGATTGAAGTATAGGTAATTCAAGGTTGGTATTCTCAAAGGGAGTCTAACTTTAGACCCAGGTTTAAACAAAGTCCTACATGAAGGGACCGTTTTCCTTCCACCACTATGAAAGTTTAAAATAAAGGGTGAGGAAATCTGCAATGGTGCATGAAAAAGCCCATCCATTGGAATTTCTTACCAATTACCGGCACACCTTCAAAGTATGTTGAAAGGGGAAAAGGGTCCACTCATGTAGGACTACCCTGGTTTAAACCCAGGTTATAGTTTAAGTCTTCCCTTCAGAATACCAGCTTTGTGTTTGAATATTTAACTTGCTGGAACCCTTTTAATACGTAGATTGAGACGAGAGAGAGAGAGAGAGAGATTATTGCAAGTTTCTCCAGTACAGAAAAAAAATTGATACCAATTAAAAGGCTGACTCAGAGATTTCCTTGAGGATGCGCCCTCAATTTTCAAACAAAGTGTGTTTTTTTTTTGCATATACACAATGGTCCATATACTAATCACTGTGTGAGTAACTAAGCTCAAATCGACGTCATTCATTATAGAAAATCGAACTTGTTTAAAATATCCGGATCCAGAATTTTTGTTAACTACGGCGGTGAATCAGCCTATGGTATTTTTTTTTGGTTATAATGAACATAAATGTGTATTGCATGAAAACGAAAAATTGTGGATTCATCTCTAACTTTGGAATAAGCATTTTAGGTAGCTTTAGTTCTAGTCAACACATTACTTACTACACAAAAAAATTATATTTCGAATCTCGAGTCAGCCTTTAAAGAGCAATGCAATGCATTTAAAACATAGTGCACCTCACTTTTTTTTTAAATTGATATTTTGTAAGTGGTTGTTAAAGCTTTTATATACATAGCGCGTGCCTAAAATGATAAACACCACATACAGCCCCGTATGGTGAAACAGACGATTTTTTTCTAAAATGACTACGCATACATTTATTCAGCAGACGACGGAAATGGCGTTTAACACAAGAAAACGCATGCTGGAGTTGATTCCCCCGGCATCCACCCTGTTTAACCAGTCTGTAACCTTTGTGGTTTTAATATCAATGAGTAGGAGTCTATGATATTCATGTAATATACACATTTGTTGAGTAAAGCTAGGGCAAACTAAAAGTTGACCTACAAATTACCGGAGTATCTTTAGCCTCTTATTAATGCTGCTATCAATTTTGGGGTATGTTATTTTTGTGTAAAATATATCTGTGTTCTTTGAATGGCCTAGACTATAATTTGCAAGCAAATTTGAAGAAATTTCATATTTTTAAAAATGTGCCATTGTCGCTTTAAGAGTATACAACCATTTTCTTCTTGAGAGCAAAATCCAATAAACCATTTATGTTCTAGGAAAGTACATGCGGACATGTGTGGTCTAGTGGATTGAGCGCTCGCCCCACACTCCAAAGGTTGTAGGTTCAAGCCCTGCTGCCGCCAACGTGTTGCGGCCTTCAGTAAGGCGCTTTACCTCAGTTGTTCCTCTCCACCCAGGTGTATAAATGGGTACCTGCATTATTCAATGCAGGGAAGGTAGCAGACTCGTTGTGCAGGAGGAGTGGTGAACCCCACAGCAAAATTATACAGAGGAGTCTGGCCCAAACACTAAGGAAAGAGAGATGGGCACTCTGCGCACGAGCTTACACGACACTTTACCTTTTACTGTTTGTTCTAGGAAGAAGGGATTTTCAACAACATTTGTTGTTTGATGACAGATTCATTGCTTTTTAAGGGTAATGAAAATCCTGCAGCTGGTTCTCAATTTCATAGTTCATTGACAAAACAAGGTATGTACAAATCCCCCGTGTTCTGTTCCCTGATGTTTGGTTCATACTGAAAAATTTTAGTGCCAAGCAGTGTGTATATCAGCTCGGGGGACTTTGGAATTTCAACTTCCAAACTTTTTTTCATATGTTAAAGAGACACTGGCACATTTGAAAAATAGTGCGCCCTCAAGATTTTTTAAAATCGATATTTGTGCATGGTTGTAAAGCTTTTATATACAAAAGCCCTCACCCGAAATGATTAAGACCAAATCAGATTCCTTATGGGTAAACAGAACGATTTTGTAATTTAGCGTCGCCGGCGGCGCGAAATTCAGCAGACGACGGAAATGGCGTTTAAAACAAGAACACGCACGCCGTATACTTGTTTCACACGCTATGCACACTGTTTGACTGGTCTATAACCTTTGTGGTTTTAGAGGTCCATGGCCCCGATCGCTAATAGCCTCGTCCCCAGAAGCTCAGATTTTACCGGAAGTGGTCAAAATATTCATGTAATATACACATTTTTTGATTAAAGTTATGGAAAACTTAAAAGTTAGCCTACAAATTACCTGGATATCTTTATCCTCATATCAATGTCCCTACCTGTTTTGGGGTATGTTATTTTATGTGTAAAATATATCTCTGTTCTTCCAATGGCCTAGACTGTCATTTGAGAGCAAATTGAAGAAATTTCACATTTTGTGAAAATGTGCCAGTGCCGCTTTAAGTTATTAGTAAAGAGTTTGTTCAAGTTTGGAAACTCAACTGAACCAAATTCATCACATCCTGACTTGTTGAGGTTGTAAGAAATTAAAGGTGCAACGAGAGAGTTTTTGAGGACCCAGATTTGTGTCACCAATAGTGATATCATATAGATTAGACACTCATAGATCTTTTACCATTGTATTTGGCTATACAGAAATTTCTTAAAGAGAGAGAAAAAGGATTTTGATGTGCTTATATTTTCATGTAATACATAGGGGCCTGAATTTCGTATTTGGCTCCTATACGAAATTAGAAATTTCACACTTTTTGTACCAAAGAAACGTTCCCAGCTTTAATCCTTTTCCAGATGGGGATCTTTTTTTATGGAAGCCTTTAACAAGCTTTTACATCAGTCAAAAATCAGAATTTCCACATTTTTAGGGACACCTGTTATTTGAAATCTTCCTCGTTGCACCTTTAAGAAGGTCAGGAACTCAAGGACTTTGGAATTAAGGAAAACTATGAATGGATTTTCTAACTTAAAGACACTATAAGTGCAGGAATTGCAGGAATAGCTTAACAGTGAAGGATTTGTCTGTAGAATTCGTACAAGCTATTTTTTCAACTGAAAAGGAAGATAATTGCAGTGTTGAAATATATGAATCGCCATTCAATTATGTGTTGCACTAAGTGTGGGGGTGGTGCTTAAATTTCACAATAAATTTGTTTGAAGCTACAATAAATCCCTCCTTCCCCTCTTTCTTCTTTGTCACTCTTTTTTCTCACCCTTTCTCTCTTTTCCCTTCTCTTTACTTGATAATAAAATCTTGCAAATAAATGTGCTTTGTATTGGAGATGGAGTAAATTATTGATGGAGCTCATAGGATCAAAATAAGGAATAGTTTTCTCTCAAAGGTGCTTGTTCCAGTTTTCCAGTTGTCTGTGGGAACCCCCAAATTACCCGGAAGTAGTATCGGTTTTGATATCAGATGAAAGCCCATATTTCTTTCATTTGCCATCTTGAAAGTTCAGCCTCAGAACCCATTTCTTTCCCAAGATGTACACAAAAACTGCTTAACCATCAGTATTTAATGGGGTGTTGCAATATGCACTATCTGCTTCTACCATCAAAACTGCAAGTTTTTCCCCACGATACTTGGTGGTGAGTGTTCGCAAGTGCCTGTCTCTCATATCAAGTGGAGAACACAATTGGAACAAGCACTTTTAAAGACACTATCAGTGATTTGCTAAATCAGCAAATCGAAAAATCATCAAAAATCAGATTTTTGCATGTATGTAAGAAGTACAGGTATCCCAACATACCCTGCAAATGATAAGACCAGAAGCAACCTAATAAGGACAGAATCAGAGATTTTAGTCATTACTGTCTGAACGGACACTTACTACAACACATAATTGAATGGAGAATCGTATCTTGGAACACTGCCGTTTTCTTCCTTTTCTGTTAATTCTACAGCTGGAAAAGGTAACTTATGAGAATTCTACAGACTTATCCTTCACTTTGAAGCTATTCCTGCAAATTTCAAATATTTTCAAATCACTGATAGTGTCTTTAAATGCTTAGTTACCTAAGTAGGGGCAAAAGAGGGTAGTGGTTTGTGGTTTAGTGTCATTATGGATATGGCCTTATCACTCTTAGCTTATTTTAGGCCATTTTAAGAGGCAAATTTACCAGGAAGGAGACCCCCGAGGAGACAGAGGATTGTATTATTTTTTATTTTTTGGAGACTGAGGGTTGACCGCGTCTATTTCTCGGAAACTAAGGATCGCATGTTCCTAAAACTTGGTGGGTTGGTGCCTTGACCATCAGAAGACCGAGTTTGTATTGGTTAGTGGATCAAAGGTCATCATGGGTCATTCAAGGCCAAAGAAGGTCAAATTGGCTGCATCTATTTTGAGACCAAGGGTCGCATGTTCCTTAAACTTAGTGGGTGAGTGCTCCTTGACTGTCCGAAGACCAAGTTTGTATTGGTTAGTGGATCAAAGGTCATCAGGGGGCATTCAAGGTCAAAGGAGGAAACGTTGGTGTATGGACATGAAACTTGGAGGGTGGGGTCGATTATATGTGCGAAAATTCTAAAGGTCACATCAAAGGTCATTAGGGATCAAGGATGTAAACTGGGGTAAACATTGGTGTATGGACAGAAACCTGGAGTTGGTGTTGATTTTTGGATGCTAAAAATCTTAAGGGCACATATGGACATCATGGTCATTCAAGGTCTAGGAGGGTCAAATTGGGTGAACTTTGGTGTATCGAGATGAAACGTGGTGGGCATGGTTGATGTTGATGCAGAAAATTTTAAAGGTTACAAAAAGGTTTTATTGGTCATTCAGGTCAAAGTAGGTCAATGGGGTAAACGTTGGGTGTATGAACATAAACTTGGAGGTCGTGGCGTACTGATGCCAATCCTAGGGGGCACAATTTCCAAGTCGTTCCCCCAGAGAGGGGACAAAATTTGTATGTCGCCCCAGTGAAGTGCTCTCCATTATAGTCTGAATTTGACAAAACAAACAAACCAAATTTTACTTTAATTTTGCGCAAATTTATGCTGAAATTGTCAAAATTGCCCGAAAAAAGGGGTGAAAATGCATAATTGATCCATATTTGTCCCGCTTTTTCGAGCTAGAGGGGGAAACTTGCACCCCCCCACCCCCCCCCCCCCCCCGGTCGGTAATGCACTGTTGTAGGTGGGTCATTGTTTATGCCAAAAATTTAAAAGGTCACGACAAGGTCTTAGGGGTCAGGTGAAAGACGTCCAAATGGTGAACCCTGTGGTGTTTCCCGGGTGTTTCCAGACAAAACTTGGTGGGCCGGGTCGATTGTTGATGCCAAAATGTTAACGGTCATGACAAGGTCCTCAGGGGTCAAGGTCAAAGGAACCCAAACCCGAGGTCATTCAAGTCAGGTGATTGCGAAACCCAGGGACCGCCAAGTTTGTTCATCATGCTGATGGCGCAGGTACCAGCTTTTTGGGGAAAGCAAAATGTTGGGGGGGGACAAGGTAGGTGGTCATTTTGGGGCTATGGGGCAACCGGCTCATATAACCGGGGATCTAACAAACATTTGTAACCATCCCAGACCAGGTTGAGGTGATTAAAATGTTGACAGACTGACAGGAAAACCCTGAAACAGGATTCTTAAGTGCAGGAAATGGTCTAAGGAGAGGGGGCAAAGACAGAGTTTGTACAGGGGTCAAAAGAACAGGAATATACTACTTTTTACTGTCGTTTGTTTTACAACTTTTAAAACACGCAGTGGCATCCAACAATGGTAAACGAGAGCATCAAGGATGCTGTGGCTTACTCCCGAGGTGTGGGTTGAGTTTTGCAATGAGTGAAAACAAACCAATAAGGACAATTCCATATCTCTAACTCCCTTAACTGCATTTTTCCACTTTTCAAAAATCACACGGAGCGGACCCGTTTTGTGTTGGGGGAAATTGCCCGAGATCTAACAGAAAATACGCTAACCACTTTTTTGCGGGTATCGTCAGGTATGTAGTCGTTTTCTTCTTTTTTTCTTCCGAAAAATGTTTGGGATATAGGCCGATAGCCAGTGAAATAGTTGTGTCATTGTTAAGGCCAAACAAAAAAATCAAGTTTGTTCCCCCAGTAGTAGTTCCAAAACCTAATGTAAAATGCACTTGTTTATTTTTAATTTTATGAAAAAAAAATTGAAAGGCCTCCAGAAGTTGCTCAAAGTGGCTAAATGGCAAGTCAAGACAGTTGCAAATCAACTTGATTGGTCCAATATAGTTATAAACAAAAATATTGATTTGGATCATTGGTATCTTATAAAATTGACACATTCTATCATCTTTTTTTGTCCTTTTGGGGGTTTTTTTAACATGCCAAATCCCTCAGTAATAAAAGAAAAACAACAACAAAATACAGTAAATGGCTCCCAATTAAATGCATGTGGCCTACTATACTGGCAACAAACTTGAATCCCTTGCTGACCGCACTATTCATCAACCACTGGCTCCACCAACCATCACCCACCCATTGGATCGTGTATCCATCATTACCTGAATATACCCCCACCCATCAACCATCAACTCCCATCACAACACATGGAATCTGACTTTGTCTTGTCAACGCACTGAATTTCAGTATGCAATCACCAGGGCAGCAAAACCTACAAGACTAACTTTATAAAGGTTAAAAACCTAATTTTTGCACAATTTATTGCTTAAGGTACGTGGTATATCAGGATTCAACAGTAAAATAAATAGATTACATTGAGGATTAGGAAGGCCTTGTGTATGGCCCAGGTCCAGGGAGATATAACAGAAATTATTTACAAGTACTCATTAACTGCTGTTTTCCGTCTAACTTTATGACAAATGGATTTTCTCTTCCATTTAACATCTTCCCCAATTTTCCAATTTCCAGAAATTGGTAGAAGTAAAACTACATCCTCTGTTGACCTGATGGTCAGAATGGTCAGAGTTTATTAAACCCTGATCTATGTATAAAGCTAATTGGCATTACATAGACATTCCCTTCTGTAGCCACCAACTCACCACCCAAATCACCATTTAAAGACACTATCATGATTTGAAAAATATTTGGAAATTGCAGGAATAGCTTTCAAAGTGCGGATAAGTCTGTAGATCCTCATAAGTTACCTTTCCAGCGTAGAATTGAAGAAACGGAGAAAACGGCAGTGTTCCAAATTACGATTCTCCATTCAATTACGTGTTGTAGTAAGTGTCCGTTCGGACAGTAATAACTAAATTCTCCGATTCTGTCCTTATTAGGTTGCTTCTGGTCTTATCATTTCAGGGTATGGTTTAGGATACCTGTACTTGTTACGTTACGTACATGCTAAAATCTGATTTTTGATGATTTTTATCGATTTGCTGATTTAGAATCCACTGGATAGTGTCGTTATAAAGGAAAACTTCCCACCTGTCACCAAGTATTATTCACTGATCCTGTCCAACCAAAGTACTTACAAAATTTGTGTGTCAGTACAGGATCTCCTGCAACTTTTGGTCTTTTTTTCAATTTTGGCTTTCTGGCTTTCTTATACTCGATTCATCTGTATGTTAACCCCGTACCATTTTTGCAGAGGTGAAAATTCAATGAGGCGCAGGGACTTCTGTTAATCATGTTATTGTGAGGAATGTCTGGGGCCTGAATACGCTATTGTGCGTTTCCATACATGACTGAAATTGTATTTAGTGGGCAGGTGAGTGGGTTATATGACCCCCGTCCAAATAACCGGTGTGGCACTTTGGCATTTGATTCTTTCATTTTCCTCTCGACTGAATTGAATAGGTCTCAAAACTCCAGGGGACAAACGTATCAACGCGAATCGACTATAATAAACCTGTCCGGGGGGGGGGGGGGGGGCTGATGTGGAGGCCCAAAATGGGGGTCTCCGCAACTAGGGGGTGGGAGGTTGTCAGAAATTTTTAAGTAAATAAGCTGCGATCTCCCTCAACTCCCAGCTACTTTTTGAGGGTTTGAAGAAAATTTGGTAGAATGTGGCTTTGGACATAAATTAGGGTCTCTGTAAATGGTCTAAATGGGGTCCACTGGAACTGAAAAAGAGCCTGAAATGAGGGACTTATAAGAGGTACAACCTAAAATATCTTTTCTCCCAATGTGGAGAACTCTCCCCCCCCCCTCCCCCCCCCTGTACTTTAATTGTTTTGCTGTCATACCCACATTTTTGAAAACATTTTTAATTTTTTAAATCGTTCCACATTTTTTGTTACACATTAACATTTAATGTCCAATTCACACACACCAGCACATATTCAAACACAGTCACACCACACACACACAATGTAACATAAACATAGTTCATAAAATAATGAAGTGTCATTCAAGGAAAAAAAGAATAATTTTTAGTAGTCATACAACGAAAACTTTCTAAATGTAAGATGTAACATACTCCAGGTGTGACAAAATCATTTTATTGCACAACCTATACTATATCAACATTACTAGGGCATTGGTGCTATAATGAAAAGAACTGCGAGTGTAGGGTCACTCTAGCCAAAACATAAACATCCGGGCCTACCATAGCACATTGTGGTGTTATATCTAATTACTGACCTTGATGTCCAAAAAATGGTTCCCTCCCTGTTTCTTGGTAGAGACCTTACTAACAACGCATGCAAAGAGTCGCCAAGCACCTACAGTGAACCAAGAGTATTGGCTATGATTTTAGTCTAACAGAAAGTGTGTTACAAGTGTTACAAGTGTAACACTTTCTGTGCGTTCTTGATAGTTATGCCCTGTTTCTTCTTCTTTGTTTTTTTTTCTTCGCGTGTAATGTATTCCAAGGGGTGAGTGTTTTGGGCCCTATAGACCTTTGCTCAACTTCCTCCATAATAAAACTGTTGTGTTTTCATACTGTTGGATTAATGGGAATAAAGTTTGATGAACATATGGATCTATCACACCCAGCACTCTATTATAGCCTTACTTCGTAAGCCAAAAAAACAAATTTTTCTTTTTTTAATAATTTAAATAAAACAAAAAAATCAACTTATTCGTATTGGCAGGGAAGGTGGACTTGTGGAAATCACCGTCCGTCTTTTTACTATGTATACTAATAGTCTACAGTACAAGCAAATCGATCACAAAACTGTACCCAGTGCACAGTTGTACGGTCGGTTCCTTAGTTCCCTATAGTGCTTAATCTATTGTGAAAACGAATGGGATTCAACGAGCTCACATACAAACACGATAATGGTAATCGACAAGGCTGGAGACAATACTAGCGAACAGCGAGTGAAACGCAACCGAAACTTTGCGATGTGGAATAATTAATCGATGAAATCCCGGGGTAACAATTCCATTCCAGCCATTTCTAACCCACTCTCAAGCCAACATTTTCCTCGATAGGAAGAACTCTCAAACGGGAATATTGTTGGATTTTAGCGACTCTCCAAACGGCCTATTTGTTGGAATTGAGAGACCTCTTACACAAGCCCACCCTTAATTTGTCTTGCTCTCAACTTAACTCTCAACCTGCGTTTTTATGGACCGTTAGTTACCTGCTTGGGCGTAAAACCGAGAGGCCTGTAAACCTTTTGTAGAAGAACCGAGCTGAAGTAACTTGTTTTATTTTTTTCAGGCAAAATTTAATATCTATTGCATTCACTTTTATCATTTGCTAATCATGTAGATTGTGCACTCAGCAAGTGCATGCACAACTTTAATCAGGCCTGACTCCCTTATATACAGAGTGAGTGCCTCTGTTATCTAAAAAACAATATGACTTATGTTGAACTGAAGATGGACGTCTTAGCCGTGATTTACGTACGTTGTTCTGTAATATTTTCATTCATATTAGCTATAAGTAAATTTTCTTTATCTGTATTCTGAACAGCACGTTAGCGTAACATGCGGTGCATTGTAAGTTCTTTCCTCCCCCTAAAATTATTGGACTAAACGTGGTTTTTGTACATAAAGGATTGCGGTCCGATCGTCGGTGATTCCCTTGTACTTTAAGGTTCAGTATTACTATAGGAGCGTCATGCTGAAGTGAACCATTGTATAAACATCATAAATGCGTTTGCGTCCCAGGCAAGTGTGGACAAACAGCTGATTCAATCTTACATTGCAGCACACTGTATTACGTGTTTGAGGTAGAACGAACGAAGTCTTTCGTGGCCGTTGGAAGACACTTCCAACAACATCATTTTTTACTAACTCATAGGGTTTAATAATTGCATAAAACCCTTGAAATCACAGATAAATACGGAACGTCGTCCATAAAACGGTGGATCGGTCACTCGTGGGTGTTCAAAAGCGAGAAATCGACAAGAAGAAGACAACATTAACGCAATAACGAAGCTAATCCGGGACTATCTTGTGCTTATTTATTATTATAGTTGATATATTCAACTGACAATTGTGGAATAACACTTTAAGTTTGGCCCAAATATTGGAACAGTATCTACAAATAGTATGGAAGTTCTTGCTCAAATGCCGACAAGTAATCCAAAGTAGTGGGTAAGTGGATCTTTAAATTCAATTAGAATGTAGCCCAGGTCATTGCCATGCAATTGGGAGTCTGTCATGCAGTCCAGTGCACATGAATTTGATAGCTATACTAATACTGTCACTCGAGGCAGTCAATCAATAATGTGATGCCATACACTAAAGCTAGTATGGCCATTGTAATTGTTACCATGCGTAAATATAACAGTATTAATTTTGTTTCATTGTATACAAATCGGGATTCTGTGCCGCTCAGACGGTTTTCTAAAAATGATAAATTCTAAATCTGGTGTGATGCAATACCTTTCTAATCTAGCATGCCGAAATATTGCTATTGTTATGTTTTTCAATGTATTCTGTCGGTCGCTGTGATGTCACAAATTGGAATTCTGCCACGATTGGTCAATTACGGCTCTTCCAAGTTACTCCCCGGAGTGAAAGATTACCTTGGAGTGAATGAAGTCAACAAAATCGCGCTTTGCAGCAAAATTACTCACTGAAATGATTTCTTTTTACATAATATCATCAAAAATTATATCCTGCTGCTGTATCGCAAGAAAATATCTTGAGATCAGATCAAAAATTGATCACATATAAGCAAACTTCCAGCACTCCATAGCCGGTCCATTGTAAGTTTCATGCCAGTCGCAGAGAGTGTGTGTGCCAAATTCAACAACTGCGACCGACAGAATACAATTGAAATTGGTAAATGCAAATGCTAGTTGGGTTTCACAACCATATGAAAGATAAAAATCATACATAGATTGATCAAGCTTTCAGTCATGACAGTTTGGTCCATGTGAACACAAACTGCTGTAATTTTACGACAACAAGCAAGACAATGCCTCCAAGGTTCTTGAAGTTGTATTTCTTGAGCTTAGCAATTTGTTTAAATGATTCAATAGACATCCTTGGAAAAAAAGGTGTTAAAGCAATTATTGGCCTGAATCTATCGGCGCATATAATGAAATATATAAATAAGACATGGGTTTAAATTAACTGGGTTATCAATTGGGTACTTAAAAGTGGAAGTATTCACGCTACATTAAAGGTGCTTGTTCCGATTTATGTGTATTGTGTTCTCTACTTGATATGAGAGCCAGGCACTTGCACATACACCCCACCAAGTACCGTGTGAAACAAACTTGTGGTTTTGATGGTAGACGCAATAATGCATGTTGCGAAGCCCTATTCAATACTCTGCTAATATTGATGGTTAACCACTAAATCAACGGTTTTTTTGTTTAAATATCTTGGGAATGAAATGGATTTGAGGGCTCAAATTTCAGGACGACAATGAGAAAAATACGGCCTTTCATCTGATATCAAAATCGATACTACTTCCGGGTAAATCAGGTGGTCCCAAAGACGATCGGAACACGCACCTTTAATTTTCGCGCACTTCTGAGCAAGCGCGAAATTAAGAACATGCGAAAATGTTTATATTGTGTGTGTAGGATAGCTGAAAAAAGTGAATTTTAAAACAAGTGAAAATCTCAGAAACTGCAGAAATGAAATAAATTACATGGGCAAAAATGACCACTTTTACCTTTCTGTTCTATTTGCTGTTGCATGTGTTTTGCAAATTTTTGGCCTGCTTTTTCTTTCCAACTTTGTGGACAAGTTTTGTTTTTATGACCCTCACAAACATGATCAACTCTATACATGTATAGGCCTACATGTATGTATTTATGATTTCAGTTAATCATTTCACATGTTTTTACATAGCTATGGTCTAAGGGTGAAAGGGAAGTTGGTGCTACAAGCAGTGGCGGCGCCAGTCTTTTTCTGGAGGGTGTGGGGGGAGTCAAATTTTTAGGGGTAAAAGTGAAATTGGGGGGGGCATAATATTAAAATTTTGGAGATTTTTAACCAATTTTGGCCCCAAATCGCCGATTTCTCCCATAAATTTGATTTTTGGCGATTTTTGCCAAAAATCTCATCTTTTGGTCAGGGGTGGGGCAAACTGGGGGAAAGAAAAAAATTAGGGTTGGCAAAATGCCCCCCCCCCACTCCGCGCCTCCCACAAGTTTAGCAGATGTTCATAATACACAGGCGCCATCTTTTGACATTTCATTAATACTTCGCCACATTAATGACTGACAGTTGCAGCAGCCAATATGAGTTTACCATGTGAAAATCTTAAAAAGTTCGACGCACACGAACTGATTTGCAATAAAGTAAGATATCGTTTGCAAACTAAAGGAAAACACACGTCTTAAGAATTTGAAAATTTGATAAGGTATAATTTGAAAAAAACGAAGAAAAAGTGCTCCTTTTTTCATGGCAAAATTTAAAAAACAACTTTTGTGAAGTAAGCACGTGTCACAATTTTTAACTTCCTGCCACAAATCAAGTACAATATTTCTTAAGTCGTTCAAAGGTTGTTTAACCGAACTTATTCATATAAAATTCTACAATTGACCAATTTTAGATTTTTCTGATTCGCAAGTGCCTTGATATAAGTAATCTGCACGCCTTTTCAGTTCATTTAACACAGGCTGGTGGGCTGGGTGGAGTCCAAGAATCATAACATGCATCGGTAATTTGCCTGTTGGCGGGTTCGCTTTTCATGCGTGGTGTTTCTTCTGGAAAATAGCAATTTTTACATGCCCTGTTTCAGATCCCTTGAATCCTTGTGAAGCAAACAAGTTGGTTCATGCAGTCTGGCATAGACCTCTGTGGCAATGAATCCCAAATGTTTGTTATAGAGGTTATTCCTGTGATGTCATTTCGTATCGATCGGCGAATCTTAACCATGCTTACGGTACTGTGACGCACCTACCAGAGAATCTCTGCCACATCATGATACCACAAGGTTTGCAAAGCATTCAGAACGTTGTTTTGAATTGACTCATTCGTATTTCCACGGTCCACCTCCCTGGTATTTCGGAATCATTTCATAAAACTTCACACATCAGAACTAGGAATTTATAGTTTTCCTGTGTGAAAATTAAAAAAATGCCGAACACCCGCAGTCAGTCATCCGCAATTTATCACAAACTTAATTATAAACTGACTATCTCCAAGACCGGGAAATGAGCCAGATTTTAGCGAGAGTGGCTTTCTTTTTTCGTTCTTTGATAAGAAAGTAAGTTACATCACAGGATGGATTAGATTAATTTTCTGCAATGTTAAATTTATGCTCCTGATGATATGTAGCTTCAAAAGAACAATGTGATATAACCAATTTGTTGTCAAAACCTGACCTTAAGCTCAGGATCGAAACGTTCGACTTTGCGGATTAATCTTTTTAGAAGCGGTATTTTATTATAATATTTGCGTTACGTAATTTGGGCTCGTTGGGAGATTTACCCCAAGAACAAACAAACCAGACGGGGGAGGAAAATGTATTTTCAGTTGTTAACATTTCATTTTCTTAATTTTTACTGGAATATGAAATACTTTGCATTAGTTGTTGGTGGGAGGGGGCCGCGTAAAAGAGTTTCCTGCACGGGCGTGTCGCCTCCATCGTATCGCCACAACCGGTGATGCATGGTGTTTTTCAGGGGCTCGTTTCGGCCAAGCCTGCACTACTAGACCCCACTCCACTGCACTGTTTGAACGGGCTGCCGGGTTGCACTTCAATTTCATCCGATATTTATTTTGTAGTGGGGCATATTTTTAAATATTATCAGCTGTTGTTGACTCAAAAGAGCTCAAAGGCGTGTACTTAAAATATTTCCGACATATTACATTTCTACGCCAATTTCCAGAGTACGGAGACGAACTTTTTCATCCTTTGCTACAAGGGAGAAGGAACTCCAAGTTGACGCATAGGCCTAATAAATAGCATGTTGTTTTTGCTTGTAAATCTCAACTTATTTTTTTCCTGACAAGGAATGATTGTTTCCTACATACCACTAAAGCTTCTGTCATACATTTTCTTTCTTTTTAAATATAAATGCAGAAGTGTAAAAATCGTGGCAGAATAGTTTGACTTGTCAGATATTTTCCAGCCTAACTGAAAATTGTACGGTCGTTCAAGCGGTGCATGGTTAGCAGTTGACACTACTTTTCTTTGTGTACCGTAAGCATGGTGTTTGAGCACGCTTAATCGCCGATCGATAAAAAGAGGAATAACCTCAATTAAAAGTGCAAACTATTGATTTTAAAACTGGGCAAGGTCAGCAATGTGAAATCCTAACCTGAGGCCAAGGCTAACAGCACCCTCACTTCTCAAGGTGTTGAATGTACGAGAAAGGAGACTTCTGGCTATTGTGTAGATTGTTTGCAGCATACATGTAGCTATCTACAGGGCATAGAAAAGGACCATGGGATTAAAATTGGCTAAAAAATGGAAATGTCAAATTATGCCACTGTCAGTGTGTGTGTGTGTGTGGGGGGGGGGTATAAAAGGGAAACAAAATGCAACTCTTAATAACCTAAAATAGAAAATTAAGTCATTTTTTTCCTTTCTGAAAATTTTGGTAACAGGTGTGGGGATTTTGTACCAACCCAGCAGGCACCACAGTATGTGCGTCAACAGGTGAATCATGCGACCAAGCCTGAAGAAAAGCCTAACGACAATGCTATCACATCTGGCCCGGCACGTACACCGCCATCAACGATAACAGCATCCGCAGGGAATCCATGGGGAGATTTCAAGGACCGCGAGACTTTTGTAGACCTACATATCTATTGATTGTACTGCAGAAGCTTATAGACCTCCATGATCTGCTAAATGTGGAGATCAATAAATTGTAGTCTTTTTAGAGAATACCAATTTATAGTATTATATTCCTTGCGTATTGCATGTTCTGTTATGCTGCTCAGAGTGTATGTGGGACACTGCATGATGGGTCAAACGGATGGTATGTTTATGGAGTGGTTTATCAACATTTTTGAGATTGCAGTAAGCTTATGAAATTCTATTATTTGTGCTTCAACATGTACCGTATTCATCCCAATAAGCCCCCAGTGCTAAAGTCAGTAATATTGTATCCGGTGCTCAATTTTTTTCTTTAAAGGCAGAGAGAAAGAAAGATATATTTAGCATCCCCTTCACCTATTTGTGGCCACTTTAAAGGTGCAACAAGAGATTTCACATATCAGGTGTCCCTAAAAATCAAAAGTACTGATTTTTGCCCTGATGTAAAGCTTTCCATGAAAAATATCCCCATCTGAAAGGATTAAGCTGAGAAATGTTTCTTTGGTACAAAAATTATAAACTTTCTAATTTCGTAGAGTAGCAAATACGAAATTCAACCTATGTTTTATATTGAAATATAAGCAAATCAAAATCACTTTTTTCTGTTTTAAGACATTCTGTAGCAAAATACATGGTAAGAAATCTATTGAGTGTCTAATGAAATTACTATTATGACACAACATTTGGGTGCTTCAAAATCTCTTGTTGCACCTTAAATAAAAAGGCTGCCTCTTTTATTTAGCTGCTGCAATTTTCAGAAGAAAAAAAACGATAAAGGCCTTCCCCCCCCCCCTTTTTTCAAAACCCAGACCGCAGTTTGTTTTTACTCGGCTATACAAAATGTAGCTAACTTTTTCACCATAAGTAGTATCCGTAAGTGAATAAGACCTCAGTTTGGATGACAATTCAGAAACCGAGACCTAAATTTGATTGGTGGGCACTTTTTAAGCACGGAATGCCTATTTGGAAGAATACGGTATTTGCATTAAATATTGCAGTGAAAGATTTCCACCGACGGAGGACCTTTTTTGTTGTCCTCATCAATATGATAAAGATGTGAATTTTATGAAGGCATTTTGAATTTGTCTAACACAAGAGTAGTAAATGTGTACAGATGCCTATGTGTACGTGTAGCAAAACTTAGGGAAATTGCCATCTTTACTGTTGCTGATTGAAGTCTTCTACTCATATGGCATGTTAAAAGTATCTCTTTTTTTTTTTTTTTTTTTTTAACATGGGTATTGCCACAAAAATGAAGGTGATTAAACAAAAGCTTATCAAGTTATGGTCAAAAATGTGATTTTTGGCCAATTTGGCGGCCATTTTGGATTTTTCGTTGGGGCACCCTGGTTTTCGCGCTTTTTAATTTTTTTTCTTCGAAAATGGGATAAGCATCAATAAAGTCATCATTTTAGCCTGTGTTCGAAGTGATCTGAAACTATGACCCAAATATGACCCTCTATAGCCCACCTCTACTATTATGACACAACATTTGGGTGCTTCAAAATCTCTTGTTGCACCTTAAATAAAAAGGCTGCCTCTTTTATTTAGCTGCTGCAATTTTCAGAAGAAAAAAACAATAAAGGCCTTTCCCCCCCTTTTTTCAAAACCCAGACCGCAGTTTGTTTTTACTCGGCTATACAAAATGTAGCTAACTTTTTCACCATAAGTAGTATCCGTAAGTGAATAAGACCTCAATTTGGATGACAATTCAGAAACCGAGACCTAAATTTGATTGGTGGGCACTTTTTAAGCACGGAATGCCTATTTGGAAGAATACGGTATTTGCATTAAATATTGCAGTGAAAGATTTCCACCGACGGAGGACCTTTTTTGTTGTCCTCATCAATATGATAAAGATGTGAATTTTATGAAGGCATTTTGAATTTGTCTAACACAAGAGTAGTAAATGTGTACAGATGCCTATGTGTACGTGTAGCAAAACTTAGGGAAATTGCCATCTTTACTGTTGCTGATTGAAGTCTTCTACTCATATGGCATGTTAAAAGTATCTCTTTTTTTTTTTTTTTTTTTTTAACATGGGTATTGCCACAAAAATGAAGGTGATTAAACAAAAGCTTATCAAGTTATGGTCAAAAATGTGATTTTTGGCCAATTTGGCGGCCATTTTGGATTTTTCGTTGGGGCACCCTGGTTTTCGCGCTTTTTAATTTTTTTTCTTCGAAAATGGGATAAGCATCAATAAAGTCATCATTTTAGCCTGTGTTCGAAGTGATCTGAAACTATGACCCAAATATGACCCTCTATAGCCCACCTCTACTATTATGACACAACATTTGGGTGCTTCAAAATCTCTTGTTGCACCTTAAATAAAAAGGCTGCCTCTTTTATTTAGCTGCTGCAATTTTCAGAAGAAAAAAACAATAAAGGCCTTTCCCCCCCTTTTTTCAAAACCCAGACCGCAGTTTGTTTTTACTCGGCTATACAAAATGTAGCTAACTTTTTCACCATAAGTAGTATCCGTAAGTGAATAAGACCTCAATTTGGATGACAATTCAGAAACCGAGACCTAAATTTGATTGGTGGGCACTTTTTAAGCACGGAATGCCTATTTGGAAGAATACGGTATTTGCATTAAATATTGCAGTGAAAGATTTCCACCGACGGAGGACCTTTTTTGTTGTCCTCATCAATATGATAAAGATGTGAATTTTATGAAGGCATTTTGAATTTGTCTAACACAAGAGTAGTAAATGTGTACAGATGCCTATGTGTACGTGTAGCAAAACTTAGGGAAATTGCCATCTTTACTGTTGCTGATTGAAGTCTTCTACTCATATGGCATGTTAAAAGTATCTCTCATTATCTTTATGCTGTAAATGCATTGCTTTTATGTAAAATTTATTTATGGACACTTACGTTACTAGTACTAAGGCAGCTTTTTTGGTTTCAAAATTGGGATGGAATTTGTAGTGTGTCAAATATGCTTCAATAAAAGCCACCTTAAGTGATTTTTTAAACCAAAATATTTGTAACAAATTATCAAAAATTGGATTTTGACATTTTGGAACAAGCAATGCTTTGTGATGTATTTAAACTGTAAATGGTAAAGTGAATGTGGTATGACAAACCAAAATCTGCCATTTATGGCGAGTGACATGTCTGCAAACTTACTATGAGATTTTGGACTGAAATTATGCTCCAGGACCATGGTCCTGGAGCATAAATAATCTGGAAAAATATTCAAAGTCAAATATGGTCCTGGACCATATTTGCCATATGGACCATCTGAGAGAATACACTATGTTAAACTGTGGGAAAGATATTTCAAAAATACCAAAGTCATTTGTGTGGCAATGATTAAAGAGACACTGGCACATTTGAAAAATAGTGCGCCCTCAAGATTTTTAAAAATCAATATTTTTGCATGGTTGTAAAGCTTATACCTCACCTGAAATGATTAAGACCAAATCAGTGTCCTGGGTAAACAGAACTATTTCATAATTAATGTCGCCGGCGGAAATGGCGTTTAACACAAGAAAACGCACGCCGTATGCACGTTTCCCACGGTATGCACCATGTTGGACAGGTCTGTGACCTTTGTGGTTTTAATATCAATGAGTACAAGTCTATGATATTCATGTAATATACACATTTGTTGATTAAAATTATGGAAAACTTTAAAAAGTTAGCCTACAAATTACCTGGATGTCTTTAAACTCTTACTAACGTCCCTATCTGTTTTTGAGTATGCTGTTTTTATGTGTAAAATGTATCTCTATTCTTCCAATGGCAGACTATCATTTGAGAGCAAATTGAAGAAATTTCATATTTTGTGAAAATGTGCCAGTGCCGCTTTAAAGAAGACATTTCTAGAAGAAAAATTTAGTTCCAAAGCTTTTGTAATTTGTATGCAAGATGAGAGAATTGTTCCTCAATGTACATAATTTCTGATTGTACTTACTACTTGCTTGAGCATTTCGTGATCCCATGGACTTGTTGCCCAACTTTGCTCAAATATATAATTTTAAGTTAGTTGACATCTGATAAACCATCGGCTTTAAATATTGTACAGCAATTTCACTCTCATTTTTTCTCAAGAGTATTTAACTCTTGGGGCAAAATTCTCAAGAGTGAAATGTTAATTCTGAAGAGTAAAACCTGAACTTAATGTCAATGAGAACAGAAAATTGAAGAGTGACTTTACTCTTAGATTATTTTTTCAAAGAGTGAAATGCAAGGTTCAAGAGCATTAAACTCTCAATATGGAGTGAGTGAAATTGCTGTTGTAGTTTGTGTTGGATGGGATAAGGGAACATGACAGATTTTTAAAAATACCTATATATTTTACAAAAATATATTGAATGAAAATTATATCAAATATGTTAATGGTGAACTACGGATCAACATTAGGACAATGTGCAAAATGACTTTGAACCAGCACTTATTTGTAAAATGTTTGAAATGTTTTGGAGACAATTTTGGTAGGATTACATTTAAATTTGTTTTGAGATATTGTATTTAACAAACCAAAAACAATTTTCATTTCATATTAAAAGTCAAAAAATAAAAAACCTCCAGACCTGATGACTCGCTTCCAAACCTACTGACAAACAATAATATATATTGCTATCCGATTTTATTAGGCTGCGTTTGCAAATTTTTCAATGTGTGTTTTGGAGTATGGGTGAGAATACTAGTGTGGAAACTGGGGATGTCATATTGCAGATAACTTCCTAAAGTTATAATTGATTGTCCCAAAGATACATGTAGCTGTAGATCAATCATTGTTTGCACATTATATTCCTTCATTGTAACAGGTTAATTACATGTACCTGTACAACTTAATGTTATTGTTGTATTTCTGTGATATTTGTAAGATGTCTTTGTGAAAATAAACTGCAGATGCTTAACTTGCTTAAGTATTTATGACCTTCAAAATTCTTCTTATCGACGTGTCCAAACAGTGGTTCACAAATATGATCCAGCCAGAGATGGGTACAACGTCTGGCTGCTTCACTGAAATGTGCAAGGTCCTTGTCTGTGCATCTTTGCTCCAACAGTGGGCAGACCAAGAGATGTTCCATTGTCTGCGATGCTGTTCTACAACCACAGGTAATGTCCCAATCTGCTTCAAGGCAACCCGCTTCTGCAAGGAACCTTAGATCGGCACTAACACTAACAGAGTTAAGTTGGGAAACAACTTTGAATTTGGTGTACCATGTGCTTTTATTTGCTGTATACATGTAGGAGCCAATATCTGAAGGATGCTTAAGGTTTAAATTTACAGCCTCTGTTATAACATTTTGAGTTGATTTTCTTGAAGAGGGAAATAAAAAAACACTGGATTATTTGAAACATGTCAAAAAAATGTGAACTTTCAAAATGATCCTATGAATGATACTCCTATGAATGTTTGGTCACAAGGACTCTAAAATGGCACAACACTAAAGTAGTTTGCCTAATGAATAAGTAACTGTGAATGCATGGTTGTGTTGTCATTTTTTCCACTATTTGTTCACTAAAGAAATGGGTTATTTTTTCTATCCATTGGAGCTATTGGAGGTACTCTGTTTAGAACAAGTATACCCCTATCCCCTATATATTTTCAGGAAAAAAAAGGCAATTAAGACGCACTGATAAAATGCTTGGATACAGGAGTGGCATGACTTGTGACTAATTGCAGACTTCCTTGCGGAACCTGCAGATTTCATCAGTGTGATTGTGCAATACCCAGACATTGGGGCATTAGTCTGGGTGTAGATTGATGAAAGCTGTAGAACTGCCAAGTCCAGGGGCCAGGTCCACAGGAATATAGCCCTGGGCAGAAGTTTTAACACAGTGAAAAGCATTTGCACGGTCTACATGCCCAAAAGTAGGTCAAATAATACCTAATTTCACAATCTGGTGCGAGATTTAAAGGTGTGTTCCGATCGTCTTTGAGACCCCCTGATTTACCCGGAAGTAGTATCGATTTTGATATTAGATGAAGGGCTGTATTTTTCTCATTGTCGTCCTGAAATTTGAGCCCTCAAATCCATTTCATTCCCAAGATAAAAACAAAAACTGCTGTTTTAATGGTTAACAGGAAGGAGGAAGGATTATTTGTTCCCCCCCCGCCGAACGAGTTCGGAACGGGGAATATAAAGGCAGAGTTCCGTCCGTTCGTACGTTCGTCCGTGATAAAAATATTCACCCATGTTGTAGATTGATTTATCTGGAGTTCCGTAAGGCAAACAATGATGGAACTTGGTGGGAAAGAAAGCGGGCTTGCATGAGTTCTCGACCTGATAGGATTTTGGGCGTTAAAATATGATAAATAAGTATCTCCTTTGCATAAAGTTATGAAATTTCCCGCAAGGCCTATGTACAAGTTTTCTGGTGTTCCGTAAGGCTTATAATGAGGTAACTTGGTGGAAGGAAGAGGGCTGAAGAAGAGGTCTCGACCTGATTGATTTTGGGCATATTTGGGCAAATGCAGGATGCAAATGAGCTATTAATATGCAAAAATCAGCGTAATTGCTATATTTTTGACACTGTAATTGGATACTCAAAATTCCTGTGCTGCTTGAAAGCCTATAAGGGCCACATCATCTTGCAATTTGAAAGTATGTGAGATATGCACCACGCGGTTTAGGTATGCAATGAGCTAAATTAAATATGCCGCAATTGTTGTATCTCTGAAAGGTACGTCGGATATGCAAAATCCCGTCGCTACATGAGACTATATGCAATAGGGGGTGGGGAGGGGTTAGGTATTGAAGGGGGTTGGGGAGGGGGTGGGTGTGGCATTGTGTTAGGGAGGGGGTGGGAGTGTTGGGGAGGGGGGTGAGGTGTTGGGGAGCGGGTAGGGTGTTGAGGGGCGTGTGTTGAGGGAGTGGGTGTTGCGGGGTGTTGGGGAAAGGGAGGCGTATTACAGGGTATTGGGGTGGGGGTGGGTGTTGCGGGGATCTGGGGTGTAAGAAGGGGTGCGGTAGTATTGCAGAGTGTTGAGGGAGGGGGTGGGGGTGTTGGGATGTTGTGGGGGTTTAGGAGGGGGTGGGTGTTGCGCGGGTGTTGGGGTGGAGGTGCGGGGTGTTGGGGTGGGTGTTGCGGGGTGTTGGGGAGGGGGTGGGGGAATTTTGTGGGGGTGGGGTGTGTTAGTGATCGCGACATTCGGCGGGGACATAGTTTACGCATCGCGGTAAATCCGAGTTCGCCTTGTTTCGTTTTCGTCCATGAAGTGGTTATGAACAATTGGAGGGGGAATCAACAACAAAATGGTAAGGGGGACAATATTAAAATTTGCAGGGGGATATGGCTTATATGGGCTGAATTGTTAACACGATATTTCATAAAAATTTTGAAATAAGCTTTTCTCCTAGAATTCTCATGATAGCATTCGGGGGGAGGGGCACTGGTCATTGACAAGGGATATCGGGTGCACGACAAGGTTTTAAATAATACTGAAAACACTTTATTTGATCGGTCTAAAAAGCACTCCAAGACAAGTGTAAAATCCACGTATTGGCAATTTTTGCCCCCCCCCCCCCCAGCAAGTAGAAAATTCATGATCCTTAAAAAGTATCAAGCCATGCACATTTATCCCTTACTATAGTAAATGACACAAAATGCTCAACCAACTTCCTGTTTGGTTCAAATCCTTTCGATGCATGTCCACAATACTTACGAAAAAAGTTGTAAGATCAACTGCTAACAGATTGTAAGGCAATATGCCTTTCAAAATCGCTCTTACAAAAAAAAATTCCTTGTGAGCTGTGACGATTAGAGGCCTCAAAAATGGGGGAAGTAGTTCGCTTATAGTTTTAAAAATCTTTCTATGGTCCTCCTTATTCAATAAGGAACAGCATTGTGCTTTTGTCTCATTGGTGCCTATCTCTGGTCAGGGTATAAACAGCTATATAACCCTATGACTTTGGGATCTCCGGATTTGGGAGTTCCTGTCTGAAGATCTACAGGAGTCCTAAGGCGCAGCATGACAAGCGTATTTTATAGCCTGGTCAGGGGGGCTGCGCCCGGGTAAACTCATAGGAGGGGCGAACATCGTGGGGCGGGGGGGGGGGGGGTGCGCGAAATAGTCAAAATTAACTGTATAGGTTAAAAAGACCCTAATTTATGGCTTAAAACCTGAATTTGACATTCTCAGGGGGACGCCCCCTGCCAGACCCTGGCGATGCCCCTGCCTGTGTTGTTGGCTGTTGTTTCATTAAAAAATTTGGTTTCTCGATGTAAGCTGGACTGAATAGTTTATTACACACAATGAACCAAATAAGTTTCGGGTTCCAAATGGGACTTTAAGATAAAGTTCAAGTCCCGATTCAAGTGTGTCACATTAGGTTTTAAACAAAAAAAATTATACCCTGTCATGTAAATTTGTATCGTGTCCAATCTTGGGGAAAATGCCCTTTTTACAGGTTTCTTTGGTCGTTCATGATTCCCCTCTGAGTAGCAAGGAACAAACAAAAAAACCATTTATAATGAATCTGATTCAGCCGGTTTTGATTATAGGGCTTTTATTGTACGTTTGCAAATCCAAAAACCCTGGTGACCAAAAAGTACAACTGATTATTGCTTACTGTGCTTTTATAGGTTGTAACAATTTATAAACAGGGGTGAAAGCCGATGTAGTCCGGTGGGAGCCATAGTCGGGGCTCCATAGACGATAACAGAATAACGGCGTGATTGAAAACTAATGTTGCGGAAAGAGTCAACTGAATCGATTACCATATTATTCACCATTGTTCACGGAATATGAGTACGCAGGACAATATGGGTCTACTTCTACACCGGTAATGTCAACTCAAAAGTAGAATTTTGTGGGGCAATATTTTTGCACTTTGGACCTGTTAAGCTTGTTTAAAAGTGTACGATTTTGAATGTTCTTACATAGACCTATACACAAAGATGGTCACATTTCACAGAAGCAACCGCAGGTTTTTTAGCCTAAGGATCTGTACTAGTGTTAGGTTTAGTATAATTTACTGCCAAGATTTTTGTTTGTGTGTCTCGCCATTGTTTGCATTGCTGTGCAAGCTGGGGTACAATCCAGGGACATTTCCTTGAGGCACTTCCTTTCTAATGTATGATGTCACAACACATCTTGGATTAACATCTGAGGTCAGGTGATTCAAAGAATAGCAAAGTATTACAAGTAAAAGCTAATAAAGTTCCTAAAATAAATCCCACGCCTAAAAAATCCGAACGATATAAATTACTTATTAAAAGGTATGTAGGGAATTATAATAATAAATGCAGGAGCGTTGTTAGCGTAATGTGTTTGCTATGGACCTGTGTCCCAGTGGTGTCTGCTGTGGGGGGCAGCTTACCCCCTGTGGGAATCTTGCACCCCCTTTTCCCCCTGAAAAAAAAAACCTGGCTTTGGCACTTGTTTTTTATGGGGGCTGCGTCCGTGAATGCATTCCCCCTGTGGGAATCTTGCTTCCCCTTGGCCCCCCTGAAAAAAACAAAACTGGCTACGGCCATGCTGGCGTCCGTAATGCATTGATAAGACGCAGGATGTTGGAAGTTGAGAGATTTATCCAGCTGTTGGCGCGTTCATGTGAAAGCAAGTTTGAAACGTTGAGGTCATTTCAAACGTTCAGATTTTTTAGGCGGGGAGTATAATATATTAAAAACCCCTTGTTTGGGGGGTGGGTTGTCGTTATTTTATTGCTACTTCATAAGATGGATCAAAATTGATTTTTCAGTTTAAAGGTTGCTTTGTTCTGATGTCTTTGGGACCCCTATTATTTACCCGGAAGTAGTATCAATTTTGATTGATAGATGATGGCCATATATTTCTTCATTGGTGTCCTCTAGTCTCAGCATTCTTTTTCAAGATACAGTTAAAAAATACCGTGTAATGTTAACCATCAATATTAGCACAGTTGTAGTGAAAAGGGCGTTGCACTAATGCATTATCGCGTCTTGAATCAAAACCGCAAGTTAGTTCCCACGGTACGTGATAGTCAGTGTTGTACAAGTGTCCGGCTCTCTTATCAAGTAGTAGGAGAAACGATAGTAAAAATACGGAACAAGCACCTTTAAGGACATCCTACAAACATCATTTCTAGCTTGTGAAATTGTCCGTGTCGCATTTGCACCTGGAGGACGCCATTGAAGTTTGTACAGGGTTTCAAATGTCAAAATTGATGATATGGTGCTAAAACAACCTCACCAATGGGTTCAGTAATTAAAAGACACTATCAGTGATTGGAAAATATTCGAAATTTGCAGGAAAAGCTTAAAAGTGCAGGATAAGTCGGTAGAATTCTCATAATACCTTTTACAGATGTCGAACTGACAGAAAAGGAAGAAAACGGCAGCAGTGTTCCAAGATACGGTACTCCATTTCAATACGTGTTGTAGTAAGTGTCCGTTGGACAGTAATGATAAAAATCTGATTCTGCCTATTAGTTGCGTCTGGTCTTATCATTGCAGGGTTTAGTTAGGTACCTAGACTTGTTACAGGCATGCACAAACCTGATTTTTTGATATTTTCGCATTTGCTGATTTAGCATATTGTGATACGTGCCTTTAACATAAGGAACGGGAAGGAGGAAAAGGAAATAGTTTGCCAATATCTGCAATGGCATCCTTCAGGATTATTAACCCCTCCACCATCCCTTAGACACCCCACCCTTCCACCTCCCCCATAGACAACCCCACCCTTCCACCTCCAGATAGAACCCCACCCTCCCACCTCCCGTAGACACCCCCCTCCCCGAGGACAACCTCAGAGGAAACCCCACCTCCCAGAGACACTCCACCACTCCCTCCCTGAGGACACCCCAAACCCACAGCAAATTATGAATATTTTAATAGGTCAATTGTATCAAGAAATGCCCCCTTTAACGGTGCAACAAGAGACTTTTGAGGCCCAATATTGGTTTCACAATAGTAATGTCATATAGAATATACTCATTAGATTTCTTACTTGTATTAGCTTACCGTCAGAGAGAACTTTCATGTGACCGTACTACGTGTTTTTTGAAGATTCATGTTTTTGGGGCCCTATTGAATTACGGTATGTTCACAACCTTAAAAGTATCATAAATACATTCATTGGTTTAATCAACATATTCTAAGTACTTCATGTCAGTTTTCTATTACAGGTATTTGCTGTTATAGGGCATATTTTAAATTTGGCTTCCATTTTTAGAATTGAAGTATGACTTAATGGTACAAGTGCTATACACTTGTTCATTGGATCTATAGTTAGATCTAGGCAACTCCATAGGTTATAATATAGGGTTGAATATAAAGATCATTAATGGCGACGCCATCTGGATTCTCAAATGCCCAAGGTGGCCAGGTGGTACCCGGAAGATTCTTTTTCTACACACCCTTATCTATCTTTTTCAGCAACAAAAATTGTGGCTATACTCAACTTTACCGTCAGGACATAACTTGGAACATATCTACCCGACTTACCAGAAAGGTCTTAAACAGAAAAAAGTGATTTGATTTGCTAGATTTCAATATAAAACAGGTTGGGAATTTCGTATCGCTCCTATTACGAAAGTTAGAAAAATTTCAAATTTTGTACAAAGAACATTTCTCAGGACTATCCTTTTCAGATGGGGGTGATTTTTGAGGGCAAGCTTTACATCAGGGCAAAATCAGTACTTTCAATTTTTTAAGGACCACCTGATATGTGAAATCTCTCGTTGACCTTTAATTGGCCCAAAGAACTTTGACCCAATTATGATCACACAAACAAAAGAGATGGTATCGCAGAGTGGTTCTTTCAATAGTGAATTTTGTACATCGATTGTACGTTTTAGAGCTTTTTAGCGATACAGCAATGTTATGCATATAATTAGCTCATGGATACATGAGCCGCATATATCACACACTTTCAATTTGCAAGAAAGAAGAGATGCGCACCATGATAGGCTTTAAATGAGTGAAAGGAAATAGGGAATTTTAAGATATTCACGTTTTTTGGCTGCCGTATTGATTGATGTCATGTTACAAAACTTTAAAAGTATCATAATCATTTATTTGTGTTTAACCACATAATCTAAGTACGTCCTGTCACGTTTTTTATCACAGGTATTTGCTGTTATAGGGCATATTTTAAATAATTAGATTTGGCTTCCTTTAGAATCAAGTATGACTTAATGTTTAAAGTGCCTTACACTTGTTCATTGGATCTATAGTATATCTAGCAACTCCTAGTTTGAAATATAGGGTTGAATATTAATTATCATTTAGGCGACGCCATCTTGGATTTCTCAAATGCCCAAGGAGCCCAGGTGGTACCCGGAAGATTCTTTTTCTACACACCCGAATCTATCATTTTCAAGCAAAAAAAATTGTGTATATACTCAACTTTACGGTCAGGACATAACTGGACCATATCTCCCCGACTATACAGAAATGTCTTAAAGCAAAAAAAGTGATTCTGATTTGCTTATATTTCAATATAAAACAGCTGAATTTTGTATTCGCTCCTATAGGAGATTAGAATTTCACATTTTTGTACCAAAGAACATTTCTCAGCTTAATCCTTTCAGGTGGGGTTATTTTAGGGAAAGCTTACATCATGCGCAAAATTTCAGTACTTTCAATTTTTTTAAGGACACCTTATATGTGATCTCTCGTTGCACCTTTAATTTGCCCAAGCACTTGACCAATTAGGATTCACACAAGATGTATGGCAGAGTGTTCTTTCACCCAGATCGAATTTTGTACATCGATGACGTTTTTAGAGCTTTTTAGCGATACAGCAATTATGCATATTTAATTAGCTCATTGGCATACCTTGCCGCATATATCACAACACGTTCAATTTTGCAAAGAATATCGCACCATGATAGGGCTTTCATGCAGTGAAGGAATTTTAAGTATCCGATGCACCGTTTCAAAAATATAGCGATTACGCCAATGTTTGCTGTATAATTAGCTCAGTTGCATACCTTAGCCGCAACATGCTACTCCCCTCCCCAACACCCTTCAACCCGCTTCCTTCCATCACGGTACAAAATCACTTTTAAGCCTATACAGAACTCCAATAACTTGTATACAAGCCTTGCGGGAAATATTCTAATTGTGCAAATTAGATAATTAGCATATTTTTACCACAAAGCTAATAAGGTTGAGAACTCATCAACCCCGGCTTCTTTCCACCAAGTGGAGACATCATCAACGTAGCTCTCATGGAACTCCAGACGTACACAATATGGCCAAATGTTGACATTTTTTCCTGTGCAATATTGACTTTCCTTGACCTTTTTCCCTACCCCTGACAGACCCGGGGAGGACCCTGGGGGAATGAATTACATGGTTAGTAGGGGGGGTGGCCCCTCCTACACAATATACCCAAGTTGTGGTTACTCAGCTCATCCAGAAAAAAGATATTCCCAAATGTTCCAGGGTTACATTTTTTATCACGGATATACATACATACGGACATGCGCCCATTTATAGTCCCCTCCCAAATTCGGCAGGACAATAATTTGCCCCCAGAGGGTGTTTTGAATCAATCCTGATGCATAGCGATGTGCCTATACCGTACTGTAGCTAAAAACATGTCAGTACTTAGGATAACAAGTGTTTCCAAAAGTTTAAGAACCACAAGACATTTCAAATCAATCAAAACATTCCCTAAGTACTAACGCTTTGTGGGCTAAATGAGCATTAAGGTCAGGGTTTTAGTGTTAAGAATAGGATTTTTAGTCATCACATGCCCCTATTGAGGTGAACTTTCCCAAACTGGTGCATTGTGGGGAATTGACTCAAAACACCCTGCTGAATTTGCCCATCCGGATTACTTACTTCTTACCATGGTTCCTTACCATGGGAACACCCTAATTTGGCCTACTCAATAGAGTTCAATGGACATTGATTTACATTCGCGTGTTACCATGTAACATACCAAACTGCTGATCTCCGCAGGCAAAAATGATTATGTACTACTTCAGGTCATAGGTCAGACTATGGCTGACTTGATTTTGACCACACTACCTGCAGCCCATTGTGCCATGCAGAGAGACGTCACTGTAAACCTGACACAAACGTAACAGGGTCAATTCCATTCAATTCAACAAATCATTACAACCAATCACCTCATGGATTTTCTTTTCTTTTTGTGTAATTAAAGATATTTGCGGAGAAACTGAATTCCTGCAAATTTGAGCTCTGTATACCTCTTCGTTTTCACACTACAACACCACGCAATTTTCAATATGAGGGGGGGTCACCTCAAAACCATGTACTGTTTTGAACTCCAAATATCAAGGACCATAAGTAACGAACTACACTACACCCCTAAGATCCTTCAAACTTGGCATTCTGGATAACCTTTTTCTGCAGATGGCAAATATGTGAACAGAACAAAATTGCACCTTGCCCCCATTAAAATTACAGGGGTTCAAAAAAGGTCAAAACCCACTCGGACCATACTTTGGGGGGCCATAACTAATACTACCCTTGTGTACAATCTTATTGTATCAGCTTCGTTGGAAAATATTGCTGTCGCAAAAAAGTAAAAAGAATCCAATTGACATGACTTGCCCCCCTAAAACCAATGCCGACCCTTCTGCACCAATTCTGCTTGAAATATGTTTGGGGGGTCCTTTCTTATATTTTTTGCAAGTTTCATTGTGGTGTCCTTTTAATAAGTTAAAAAACCCCTTGTCTTCAAAGCCCTACTACTTCATGTAATTCATTGTGAAAGAATTCCCATTGAAACCACAGAAACCTGAACCTTTGTAAACTGGATTTAACTTTCGACAGTTTCACTTTTGTTTAGATAAAAGTAAAGTCACTATCAGTTGATTTGCTAACATGAAAATCATCGAAAAAAATCAAAAATCGATTTTTTTGCATGTATGTATCAATTACAGGTATCCTAACATCCCCTGAAAGGTGATAAGACCAAAGCAACCTAATAGCACAGAATCGGAAATTTTAGTCATTACGTCCGGTAGGACCACTTAACTACAACCACTAATGATGGGATCGTATCTTGGACACTGCCGTTTTCTTCTTTTCGTCAATTCTTTCCAGTTGGAAAAGGTAACTTATGAAAATTCTACAGACTATCCTGCATGTTTGAAGCTATTCCTGCAACATTCAAAATATGTTTTTTCAAATCACTTGAATAGTGTCTTTAAGATAATTAAAACAACATTATTAATCCCTTACCAGACAAGACACCAAGCTGAATTTTGGACCATACCTAGATCAGGTGCTAATTTTCAGGTGAAATTTCAATTTCATTGTTAGAGTTCTACAAGGTCAAACTTGGATTCAAAGTCTTAAAGGAAATATGTCAAGATTTTTGTCAAGCTCAGTTTGACTTACATTCATGAAATATATGTACATACATCACAAATTCCCGAAAAAAATAATACAATTTGATGTAAAATTAACAAAATAGAGGCATTTTAATTTTTGCTTTTTTTGACATATGAAGAAAACGGGCGGATTTTTCGCCACGGCTTCATTGATCAAAAGCGCCCAATTTTGCTCTCCTTGTGACGTCAAAGTGATGACCAAAACATCGTGTTGACTCGAATTGTTAATGCCTTTGACACCGTAATATTAGTCTAATATTGATGGATTAATTAATGAAATAATAATAAAATTGAAATAAAGTTACAGATGACATATTTTGGTTTTTCATTTCGTTGTGTTTTAATTCTTATTGGATATAAATCACATCGATCGCAGTTATAGAAAGAGTGGCAAACACTGCGATATGATGGTCCCACGACGTAAATGATGGATGGGTCATCACTTTGACGTCACCATTTGCCTGCGATGTGGGATTTGTCGGAATTTCAAGTAAGCTATTGGGCGGGAAATTAAAGGGCAAAATACTCAACAACTGTGGAACATTTTTCAACCTTATTTGTTTATTTTTAATCTACGTTACTTAAGCCTTCCATCCATACCAAATTTCCACATCTTCAGAACATGACATATTTCCTTTAAAACTGCACTTGAATACCCCATGTTGCAAGAGTTCAGAATTCTTGTGTACAGTTCAATGTGAATTTTGTCTGATATTAGTTGAAAGTATTATATTCTGTGAAGCCTGTTTACCTACATAAGGCAACACATGTTGAAACTTTAATACACACAAATTCAGCAGGGGCCCTCTTAAATACCATATTTCAAGCAGAATTTGTGCAAAATTTCTGACATTGATTTTTAGTGGGTCCTTCAAGGTTAAATTGTACTTTTTGCTTTTTGGCGACAGCTTATAACTCTTCCATAAAGCTATATAATTATGAGATTGCACACAAGGGTATATTCGCAAGATTACATTCACCACATGCCCAAAGGACCTCGCCGGATAGGAATGAATGACGCCCTCTATAGTGTTTTTCATGAGAACGGATGAACGTGAAAATTTTTTTGCATAATAAAGCGACATGCTCAAAGTTTACCACCTTTTGCAAGTTTTCAAAAATTCCACTGTTACATAAATTCCCCAAAAGTCGGTTTTATGTAAATTTATATATACATGCCTTCAATGGATAATTAAAATTTCCATATTTGAAGCCTTTCCACCCCCAGAACCACAATGCCCGCATTGCAAGGATGTGCGCTATAATATTAGCAACATATATGTGATTGGCGCTCTGGTTCTTGGGGTGGAAACTAACCTACGCTCATTTTTGCATTTTTGTTTTCTGGGGGCCGAACACTAAATGGAATGCGAAAAACAACAACACTTTTACTACCACCATACCATATCGCTATATGGTAAGGCATGTTAATCTACCAGGGCTCTGTTCAGTATCCTTGGATGAGCAATTTAACCAGACTGACCATGCACGCCCTGGTATCATAAGCATACTAAAATACGGGATACCACGTCAGTCGCCCCCACAGTAATCCAAGTCGCCCCCACGCCACCTCGCCCCCACAGTAAACCAAATCGCCCCATGCCAAGTCGCCCCCACAGTAAACCCGTCCGCCCCATGCCAAGTCGCCCCCAACATACACCAAGTCGCCCCCACAATCCCCAACTCGCCCCCAGCACACACAGTCCCCCCACCACATTATGACAAACACCTCTGTCTCATATAATCGAATAGATGAGTAGGCGTTACAAAAATATGGAGGGTCTTCGCCCACCGCAAAAACTCGATTTCGGGGTATATGTTGAAATGTTTTTATTTATATTTAAAACTCAAAATCGGAGTTTCTGAGCTCGTATAATACGCAAAACTCAAAAAGCAGAGATCTTGTGTCCGCCGCAAAAACTGCACGATTCGGGGTTCTCTCCATATTTTTTTACCAGTTTTTATTTGGCTTTAAAACTCTAATATTGAGTTTCGTGCTTATTATATGCCGAAACCCCAAAAGCAGAGGGTCTGTTTTCCCACACAAAAACTCGGATTTGGGGTTCTCCATATGTTTTTAATTATTTTTTTGAATTATTGTTTTATTTAAAAAAATTGCTTCCCTTCAGCCAGTGTATCAGGTCCCTAAAGGATGGAAGATAGGCAACTTACGGCCAAGGCTTTCTCTCCGAAACAAGAGTACCACTCGTATGTCAACTACTTTAAATAACAGAAGTGACTTGTAAGTTTCTGAGACCTAGATTAAGCATCTTTTTGTGGAACAGTTCCTAAATGTTGTTTTCCTTGTACTGTCTCCCATCACGTCAAATGCCTTTGTTATGGTTTATTGACTTGGCAATAGACACTACTTGCCTTATGTCCATGTCTCTTAAGACACTTTAAAACGTCCAATGTCGGATGTTCCTGTGTATAATACTCACAAACTTAATTTCGAGACCTGCGTTCGCTGCAAACCTCCTCGATTTCCTTATTTGTACAAACCGATTGCGCGATTTTATTGTCGCAACCGGGTTTACAGACCCGTCGTGTCTATCATAAAATGCATTGACTCAAGATTTTTTCCGGGCAGATTCTTGTTTATACTAAAACTCACACCACATATGAAGGGTGGTACAACAACATATTTACAATAAAATCTAATTATATTAGTTTTTATTAGGGAACAGACATATTGTTTGATGAGCGAATGACGACCAAACAATATTTTTGATGAGCGGAAATTACACGCCATTTTTTTTTGTGGTCAAAAATAACATTTCTTTACGGTCACTTGCCAAATATCAAATACCTTTAAACTCTAATTTAGTTTTTTATTTGTCTAAAATCCAAGATTAAATTATTTATTTGAAGCAACAATTAACTCTTATGTTTGACAGTTAAGAATATTTTAACAAGTTATAATTGTGGCTCAATTTCCTCTGAAAATTCAATAATGAGTCCAATATGGTGATTGGAATTCAACATACCTGCACACGCACCTTCCATAAAATTGAGTGGCGTTATATTTAATTTCTTTATCCACATCATCAAAAATTAATTTAAAAAAACCAAGAAGAATGTCTTTGAAATTATTCTTGCTTAAAAAAAAACATTTGGAATGGACATTAATGAAGTTGAATGATATCATGAAAAAGGAACCCCAATTTGGCCTACTATCAATCATTCGGGAAATTAAAATGATCGAATCTTGAAAAAGGAATGAAACATTGGAAACTTCACGACTTTAATGGCTATGTTTACTCCGTTAGTTATAATCTTGTTCATCTAATATTGTATTACCATTTGCATTACCAAGAATAGGACCCCTGATTGACCAATGATCACCCATCCACAAACAGAATTCACAGTAGAATCCGACCTATAACTAGGGGTGGCAAGTGAGATCTTTTTTTCAAAACCGAGTGGATTCTTAGGCCATTTTTGTTGCTGAAAAAACAAACCGGGAGCTTTTTCGCTAAGATGAACATTTTTAGGTTGTAAAATGACTTTTAAGTTTTGTTACCCTGAAGTTCATGGGAGTTGGTGGGTAAATTATTCAACTTGCCAAAATATGAAACAAACCAACCATTGACATTTATATACTAGCAATAGGCATAGGTATATGGCTTCCCTAAAGATTAAAACCCGTTTCCAAAGTAATCAAGTTCGCGATTGCCTAAAATAAAGAAAAAGAAAAATGTTTTCCCCTGCCAGAGGGAGTAGAGTCACCTCATAAGCACTGCAAATCATGTCCAACCTAATGGTCTGAATTATCATAGCCACTGAAAACAACTCTTTACTTACAAGAAAGTGCATTCTAAGTTTTTGTCTGTTAATAATAGCATCACAGTTGAAATGAAAACACACTGGCATGGGATTGGCATGGCACTGGCATGTTATGAACTGGTTGTAAGGGCTTGACCTTAAAACAATACAATGCCTCATGCACAATCGCGTACAAGTCTTTTGCAAATAGTCTGTTGTTAGGTTAAAATAAGCATCACTTGTTGGTATGAAAACACTCCAGTACAATGGCAGGTATGGGACATGTGATAAAAGGCTTACCTTACACACAATTACACTGTCTTCAACATCCGTAACCCATAAGATCTGGGTCTTGTTTTGGTTATTCTGTGTATTGCCTTGACTCAATTGAAATGAATTTGTAAAAAATATTTTTCTGCCAGTGGATGACTGTGTTTAATTTTTCTTGAAAAAGTGTTAGCTGCCTCTATAATGCACCTTGTGAGGAATTTCTAAGCAAAAAAATCAATGAATAAGATAGTCGGTTTTTTTGTTTTTTGAAATAGGAAAATATCCTATTGATTTCAGTACAAAATTTAAAAGGCAGTTACCTACCTAAAAATTCATTTAGGCCAAAACGCTTTCCTGATTGTTTTGCAACCAAAAATGGCCTAAGAAGCCACTCGTTTTGAAAGAAAATTAGAAAAAAAAAAAAAAAAAAAATATCCATTTATGCCCAACCCTACTATAACAGCAGACAATGTTAACCTTTTCAATCCATTGAATTCGTTAGGATCCACGCGCAAGCTCTGACACCCGCTTTCAGTTGGGGCGCTTTGTTTGAAAAGTACGCCGAATCATAATCAAAAGACAGGTAGTAAACCATACATTATTTCCATGACTGCGCAAAAATGACAAATTAAAGGGCCACAAAAATACATTCTTACAAGTGAGAGCGAGCATTGAGGATCAAATTATTTTCAGTAAACTATAGCGCCTATATGGTAAACGTAAATGCCTTTATAAAAGAAGAGCGAAATTGTTGCAGTTCGGGTGTTTCATCGTGACAGTACGATAAATATGCAAAAGAATGCGACAATTAGTTTGGAAGAGGTGGGGCATTTCTTACGATTTTGTGATATTGCAACATCACTATTACTTTACCAAAATATAATTAGGTATTTAGTTTCTGGACATGGTTCCACTTTTGGAATTTTTGTATGGAGGTTTACCTTTTCGATATTTTATGATCCTTGTGTATTTGCGACCGACCCCACGTTAATCAATCAATCAAATTTATTTTGTTATTTTCATCAAACAGAAGAAACATACAAAATGGAAAATGATATAAAAAGTATTGAAAATACAAAAATGAAAATTAAGTACAATTAGGTATAAGTGATTTAACGAGATCATATAGGAGATATGTGGTGATTTAAAGTAGTCGCTTGCAAAAGATGACTTGTAAGTGTTTCCTATTTTAGGATTAAATAAACATTTCAGCCGTTTTAATCGATGATCCTTGTGTATCCCTGCAAAATTGATGTTTGAGCTCTAATCTTATATTGTTTCCCAGTTTTGGATTATACAGACACCAGCCTATGAACTTTTCATTAAATGTATAGGCCCTATATTAGTGTAAATTGTTATTTTATTTTACAGAATATTTCGTATTATCTTGCAAGAAAAATAGTCATCAATTTAAAACGGATCAGACCACATATTTATTCAGTTCTCTTTATGGAGACTCATCTTTTTAGTTTAGTCTTCAATCGCAGTCGCTTACAAAAATGCTTTGTAAATCGGTTCACAAATATGACAATAACGGGGACAACACGAAACAGACTTGTGTGGAGTGTTTTGAGGTTATTGAATTTTACCGGTATTCGTTATCGCATTGTGAATGTGGGGTGACAAAAAACACTAATTTTTAGAAGTAATGATGGAACCTTGAATGAACAAAAAGGAGAGAAAATCAGAACCTGGTAGATGTGTGCAAAAAAAAAAATGACAGCGAAATATCCACCTTCTCACATTATATATTTCAAAGGATGTAAGATCTAAACTTGAATATCTTTAATTATTTATATAGATTTGACACTCAATCGATTTCTTACGTTGTATTTGGCTACAGAAATATCTTTAAATGAAAACAAGGGTGATTTATTTGAGTATGTTTAAAGAAATAAAAGGGTGATTGCAGTTCCTTTATGGGCGAAATAATGTGTGTCCGAGGTCGGAAAAATAAATAATGGACGGGGCGCAGCCGTAGTCCATTATTTTATTTTTTTCCGGCCCGAAGAGGATACATATGAGCCCATAAAATAAATACTGCAAAAACCTTTATTTCTATTCTATTACCGAAAACAACGTATATAATGAGGGAACTGCTTTTGCGACCCATTATTGCCGAATAATGGCAGTAGACCTGACCAATAAGAATGCTGCATTTTCAATATGGGCAGCAGAGGTAAAGAATTCAATATAAAACATGGGATGAATTCGTATTGTCCTCCAATACGAAATTGGATATTTCACAATTTCTGTATCAAAAACAAAAATCTCAGCTCTTAATTTTTCGAAAAAATGGAGATATTATCGATAGAAAGCATGATCAGTGCAAAAACAGTGCTGTTATACAAGAAAACCTCGTTTTTTTTATTAAGAAGAAAATAATGTCACATAATCGGAATTTTTAGCAAGATCAAAACAATCACATATTTTATATGCGAGATATGTAGACATTGCTCCGTATAGGATGCGTTACAAAAAGAGTTGAAATAATATGACACGACCGAAAGGCAATTTTTGTTTTTATGGAAATTGTAGTCGCAAATATTTTCAAATGAAAGTCATACTAATTGACCCTTCTCGTCCATTTTCCCTGGTAAAGCATAATAAAGAACTTGTAATAAGCTCTTTAAGAACCACAAATTTGAATATTTAAAGAGACACGCCGGAAATTTCAAGAAAAGTTGCACCCATTTTTAAATAGTTTTTTTTATTGGAAAATTTATCAGCTCGCCAATAGGTTTCCGGCCAATTTTGCATTACGTGCTTAATCGATTCAATTGGTTCGCTTACGATTATGTTTTCTTATTCGCCATTGAGATAAAACAGGATGAAAATTGTTCTTTTAAATTAGCACAAGATTTCGCGTTAATCATATCGTCCGTGGGTTCTGCATACTGTCGAATCAGCATAAATGATAGTTCTGAGAAAAAGGCGTTTGAAAGTTTGATGTTACTTATGATGCTGTGTCATCTATCTACTATACAGTAGAACAAGTCCCATAGGAGGTTGGCTCCTCGAACAAATATACCAATCTTATTCCTATCTTGCGCTTCCAAATATTTTTGCCTTGTGGAAGGTGGTGCCCACAATGATGTCATTATTCCATCTCTCCTTTGGTCTTCCCTGGCTGTTTGTGCCTGCGAAAGTTTCCATAAAAATGCGTTTGGGTAGGCGGAGTGTTGTTCATTCTGCACAAGTCAAAAAATTGTGGAACCAAAACCATGTCAGTCTGGAGAGGCAGTGATGCGAGTAGGATACTTTTGTTGAAGTGGCAGGAGGAGATTATTGACAGAACTCTTCATTACGGACGATATCCTTTCCAGCTGATATGAATAAGGATTTTTCTGTAGCATCGCATCTCAAATGCTTCCAACTTCTTCATGTCCTTCTTTTGATGGGCCAGGTTTCAGAGCCATACAGAAGCACTGGGTTGACGAGTGAATTAACAATTTGGTGGAGAGTGAGATGTCTTTTTCACTCCGACTCTCTGTATTTTCCCTAGTGCTGTTGATGCAATAATAATCTGCTTTTGATTTCGCTGGTGTAGTCGTTTGATGGTGTTATCGTTACTCCAAAATACTTGAATCTTTAACCTGCTCAAGTGGTGATCCATCAAGAGGATCTTTCCGTGTGAGCTGTCATCACGAAGAATACCAAGCTTTTTTGTTTAGGTATACTGATCTCCATCCCAGATTTCTTGCTAGCATGATGCACCTGCTCAATCAAGGTTTGCAGATCATTTCCATGACTTGCTCAATCAAGTTTTGCAGCTATTTTAAGTGTGTATGTAAAGACATGAAAGGTTCCTAACTGACGACAGTATTAAAATACCAAGAAACAACTGTTTTTTTTTAAGATGAAAGCAATTTAGACTTCAACACTAAAAACCGAATTATTTACACTCACCAGGAGTACTTTCGCCAGAGTACTTTCTCATGAATCATTTCCAATCACTTGCTATCAAGGTTTGCAGCTATTTTAAGTGGTGTATGGTAAAGACATGAATGGTTACTAACTGACGACAGTTTAAAATAACCAAGAAACAACTGTTTTCTTATATGAAAGCAATTTAAGACTTCAACGCTACCGAAATTATTTACTCACCAGGAGTACTTTCGCCAGAACCTCTGGCGGTCAAATCAGCTGATGTATTTTGGTTTTTTGCTCTGAGAGTCAGTCTGGAAACTCGGTGATGAGGTTCACAATGACGGCCATGATTTTTATGACGTCCAAAAATGTTTTGATGCCCCTCCCTCTTGGGAGGATACCCTAGCAAAGGATCTTAGGTCACCGTGCCTTTTGTTGGGTGGACTATCGAGAGACTATACGACGGACTTTTAATTCCGCAGGTTGTCCTACCACATTTAAAAACCTTTAACAACCCTCAAGAATCGCCTGGTTGCCCAAAAGACAAAACAGAATAAAGAAAAACTCCTCAGGCGTTGTTGTAATAGCATTCCTTGTTTTCCGACTGTGGACTCCCAATACATTGGTGAATCTGGTCGAAAGTTGTAAAACGGGTCGCTGAACATAAATCAAGGGCGCCCATCTTCCAAATCAGCCATCAGGAGCACATCATCAATACAGGCCACGAAATTGACTGGATAATTTGAAAAGTGTTTGGATAGGGAGTCAAAATAGTTCCCTAGGAGGGTCTTGAAGCTCCACATCAAAAGAGAACCCGAAACTGAACAGGACTAGACTTGGATCCAGTCTGGGACAAATTGCTCACCCCAAGAGGGGAGGGGCATTACAAACCAATTTTTGACGTCATAAATCCATGACGTCATTGTAACTTCATCACCGAGTTTCCAGACTGACTCAGAGCTGAGCTCAGAGCAATCCATCAGCTTATTACGCCAAGGTCTGGCGAAAGTACTCCTGGTGAGTAAATAATTCGGTAGCGTTGAAGTCTCCTAATTGCTTTCATTCTTACACTTTACCGCACGTATGAATCCTAATCATTTAACTGTTGTTTCCTTATTCAAAATGGGCCAATGGAATGTGATTTGACAGTTGTCCCAAACCCACATGTTTGATTCGCGTCTTTCTATAGGAGTCCCGAATACGTATTCGACTGCATGAAACCCGTGGATTTCTAATGATGGTAAATAATGAATCATTCCTTCATCAGCTTTTCGTTTCGGCATTGAACAATATATAGGTGTTTATACATAGGAATGAGCTCTCCATAATACAAATGTACTTAGGGATTGGACAAAAGAACCCAAAACGGCTAATCACCAATTATTTTGTGTTGTTGTACCAACGAAACGCAATGACCGGGAAAACCTCTATTACACAATACACCTGAAGTGAATAATTTTTTTAAAGAGGTGACTTTTCTTCCGTGCACGGCAATGCTGGGCCGATTTGGGACAAGTTCAAACTTACGATTTGAATTTTGTCTCTTTGCTTTCACATGAAAACACTAGGTGTTTTGCAAGTAGATCGAGTGCAGATTTTTTAATCCTCAGAAGAAGCAACCAGGTTTTAGGTTAAGAAAACTTTAATTCAAGCCTATCCGTTTTAACGAGGTGGAAATCATCTTTTTTTTTTTCTTTTCTTTTTGAAATATAATTGAATAAAACGTGTATAGCTGGATAATTTTGGTTTCAATGGAATTCATGCCAATTGTCAAAATAATTGACAAATAAGAGTGGAATCGACTCGTTAAACCTACATATCGACCATATTTTATACGAGCTGTTATTCATCATGTAAGAAAGTTTAACACATATAGGACCTCCTATGGAAATCGAACTCGGTCCCTGCTTATAAACTACATCCTTACACAATATCTACGCTACCTTCCGGATAAACCTAGGACAACATAAGAAAATTTAAATATTCTTTGTCTTTCAAAATAATATTTTGCGAATTAAAGTGAATACGATGTTTTTGTCGGGTCGCCTTAGCGACCCGAACTATAAAACCATGTCAGCTGCGAGTCAGTGATGCGAGCTAGGAACCTTTTGGGTTGAAAGTGCAGGAGGAGATTCTTGACAGAACTTCTTCATTCCGGACTTATCCTTCATCTGATATTAAGGATTTTTCTGTAGTATCGCATCTCAAATGCTTCCAACTTCTTCATGTCCTTCTTTTGATGGGCCAGGTTTCAGAGCCATACAGAAGCACTGGGTTGACGAGTGAATTAACAATTTGGTGGAGAGTGAGATGTCTTTTTCACTCCGACTCTCTGTATTTTCCCTAGTGCTGTTGATGCAATAATAATCTGCTTTTGATTTCGCTGGTGTAGTCGTTTGATGGTGTTATCGTTACTCCAAAATACTTGAATCTTTAACCTGCTCAAGTGGTGATCCATCAAGAGGATCTTTCCGTGTGAGCTGTCATCACGAAGAATACCAAGCTTTTTTGTTTAGGTATACTGATCTCCATCCCAGATTTCTTGCTAGCATGATGCACCTGCTCAATCAAGGTTTGCAGATCATTTCCATGACTTGCTCAATCAAGTTTTGCAGCTATTTTAAGTGTGTATGTAAAGACATGAAAGGTTCCTAACTGACGACAGTATTAAAATACCAAGAAACAACTGTTTTTTTTTAAGATGAAAGCAATTTAGACTTCAACACTAAAAACCGAATTATTTACACTCACCAGGAGTACTTTCGCCAGAGTACTTTCTCATGAATCATTTCCAATCACTTGCTATCAAGGTTTGCAGCTATTTTAAGTGGTGTATGGTAAAGACATGAATGGTTACTAACTGACGACAGTTTAAAATAACCAAGAAACAACTGTTTTCTTATATGAAAGCAATTTAAGACTTCAACGCTACCGAAATTATTTACTCACCAGGAGTACTTTCGCCAGAACCTCTGGCGGTCAAATCAGCTGATGTATTTTGGTTTTTTGCTCTGAGAGTCAGTCTGGAAACTCGGTGATGAGGTTCACAATGACGGCCATGATTTTTATGACGTCCAAAAATGTTTTGATGCCCCTCCCCTCTTGGGAGGATACCCCTAGCAAAAGGATCTTAGGTCACCGTGCCCTTTTGTTGGGTGGACTATCGAGAGACTATACGACGGACTTTTAATTCCGCAGGTTGTCCTACCACATTTAAAAACCTTTAACAACCCTCAAGAATCGCCTGGTTGCCCAAAAGACAAAACAGAATAAAGAAAAACTCCTCAGGCGTTGTTGTAATAGCATTCCTTGTTTTCCGACTGTGGACTCCCAATACATTGGTGAATCTGGTCGAAAGTTGTAAAACGGGTCGCTGAACATAAATCAAGGGCGCCCATCTTCCAAATCAGCCATCAGGAGCACATCATCAATACAGGCCACGAAATTGACTGGATAATTTGAAAAGTGTTTGGATAGGGAGTCAAAATAGTTCCCTAGGAGGGTCTTGAAGCTCCACATCAAAAGAGAACCCGAAACTGAACAGGACTAGACTTGGATCCAGTCTGGGACAAATTGCTCACCCCAAGAGGGGAGGGGCATTACAAACCAATTTTTGACGTCATAAATCCATGACGTCATTGTAACTTCATCACCGAGTTTCCAGACTGACTCAGAGCTGAGCTCAGAGCAATCCATCAGCTTATTACGCCAAGGTCTGGCGAAAGTACTCCTGGTGAGTAAATAATTCGGTAGCGTTGAAGTCTCCTAATTGCTTTCATTCTTACACTTTACCGCACGTATGAATCCTAATCATTTAACTGTTGTTTCCTTATTCAAAATGGGCCAATGGAATGTGATTTGACAGTTGTCCCAAACCCACATGTTTGATTCGCGTCTTTCTATAGGAGTCCCGAATACGTATTCGACTGCATGAAACCCGTGGATTTCTAATGATGGTAAATAATGAATCATTCCTTCATCAGCTTTTCGTTTCGGCATTGAACAATATATAGGTGTTTATACATAGGAATGAGCTCTCCATAATACAAATGTACTTAGGGATTGGACAAAAGAACCCAAAACGGCTAATCACCAATTATTTTGTGTTGTTGTACCAACGAAACGCAATGACCGGGAAAACCTCTATTACACAATACACCTGAAGTGAATAATTTTTTTAAAGAGGTGACTTTTCTTCCGTGCACGGCAATGCTGGGCCGATTTGGGACAAGTTCAAACTTACGATTTGAATTTTGTCTCTTTGCTTTCACATGAAAACACTAGGTGTTTTGCAAGTAGATCGAGTGCAGATTTTTTAATCCTCAGAAGAAGCAACCAGGTTTTAGGTTTAAGAAAACTTTAATTCAAGCCTATCCGTTTTAACGAGGTGGAAATCATCTTTTTTTTTTTCTTTTCTTTTTGAAATATAATTGAATAAAACGTGTATAGCTGGATAATTTTGGTTTCAATGGAATTCATGCCAATTGTCAAAATAATTGACAAATAAGAGTGGAATCGACTCGTTAAACCTACATATCGACCATATTTTATACGAGCTGTTATTCATCATGTAAGAAAGTTTAACACATATAGGACCTCCTATGGAAATCGAACTCGGTCCCTGCTTATAAACTACATCCTTACACAATATCTACGCTACCTTCCGGATAAACCTAGGACAACATAAGAAAATTTAAATATTCTTTGTCTTTCAAAATAATATTTTGCGAATTAAAGTGAATACGATGTTTTTGTCGGGTCGCCTTAGCGACCCGAACTATAAAACCACTACTCTCAAAATTGCGAAGGAGTCTATTTCTATATAGCTGAAGGTCATTTCCTTAATGGTTTCTTTTATGAAAATGATCTACGTACACTATTAATTTTTGGAGGTTTAGTGTTGGTTGTAATGCGATGCAATTTCAGACAAAGAAATAAATTCATTGTATGTTTGAAATGGCCTTAAAAAGCAATTCTTTTATTTTAGTCCTCCTGTCAAGACTGGCCTTTTGAGGGGAGTTTGGTTAAACGTTGCAGGGATAGAATAAAGGGTAGTAACAAATAGGAGAGTTATAAGTAAGAAATGATCAGGCCACGAGAGTTATACTACGTAATGATTGAAGCTTTTACCATGTATTGTGTTGATATTCGATTTACGACTAATTTTAGGTAACATCTTTATTTGAACAGACAGGAAGGTTTAACCTACAATTAAATTAAAGCTTCTAACTTGGGGATTCAGTTTAACCCATTTTGCGCCCATTGGGCGTTTTTTTCTATTCTTTATTTTAAATGACATAAAGGTGTAACCTATGTTAAATTAAGCTTATAATTTGGGAGTCCAGTTCTTAAACAGCATTTGCGCCCATTGGGTCGTTTGTCGAATTTCTTTATTTGAATGACATGAAGGTGGTACCTATGTTAAATTAAACGTTCTCCTTGGGATTCAGTTTTAACACATTTTGCGGCCCATTGGGCGTTTTTTTTCTATTTTCTTTATTGAAATGACAGGAAGGTGTACCTATGTTAACTTAAGCTTATAACTTGGGATTCAGTTTTAACACATTTTGGGTGCGCCCAATTGGGCGTTTTTTCTATTTTCTTTATTTATATGACAGGAAGGTGTAACCTATGTTAAATTAATTAAAGCTTATAACTTGGGGATTCAGTTTTAACACATTTTTGCGCTCAATTGGGCGTTTTTTCTATTTTCTTTATTTGAAATGACAGACGAAAGTGTAACCTTGTAAATAAAGCTTATCACCTTGGGGGTTCATTTTTAACACATTTTGCGCCCAATTGGGCTTTTTTCTATTTTTTTTATTTGAAATGAAGAATGTGTAACCGATGGTTAAATTAAAGCTTATAACGTGGGGATTCATTTTAACACATTTTGCGCCCAATTGGTCGTTTTTTCTATTTTCTTATTTGAAATGACCGGAGGTGTAACCTATGTTAAATTAAAGCTATAACTTGGGAGTCAGTTGTAAAACACATTTTTTTGGCGCCCACTGGGCGTTCTTTTCTATTTTCTTTTATGTTGGAGATGACAGGAAGGTGTGAACCTATGTTACAATTAAAGCTTATACTTTGGGATTCCATTTTTAACACATTTGCGCCCACTTGGGCGTTTTTTTCTATTTTTCTTTATTTGAAAGGACAGGAAGGTGTAACCTATGTTAAATTAATTAAAGCTTATAACTTGGGGATTCATTTTTAACACTTTTTTTTCGCCCAATGGGGCGTTTTTTTTCTGATTTTCTTTATTGAAATGACCGGAAAGTGTAACCTATGTTACTTAAGCTTATAACTTGGGATTCAGTTTTAACACATTTTTGCCCCATTGGGCGTTTTTTCTATTGCTTTATTTGAAATGACATGAAGGTGTAAGCTATGTTCATTAAAGCTTATAACTTGGGGATTCTTTTAACACATTTTGGGCGCCCATTGGGCGTTTTTTCTATTTTCTTTTTTATTTGAATGACATGAAGGTGTAACCGATGTTAAATTAAAGCTATAACTTGGGGATTCAGTGTTTAACAACACATTTTGCGGCGCGCCCAATTGGGCGTTTTTTCCTATTTTTCTTTATTTGAGGATGACAGGAAGGTGGACCTATGTTAAATTAAAGCTTATAACTTGGGGATTCATTTTTAACAAACGAGACATTTGCGCCCAATTGGGCGTTTTTTTTCTACTATTTTCTTTAGTTGAAATGACAGGAAAGTGTGACATATTTAAATTAAAGCTTATAACTTGGAAATTCATTTTTTAACATATTTTGGCGCCCCCAATTGGGCGTTTTTTCTATTTTCTTATTGAAATGACGGAAAGTGTAACCTATGTGTAATTAAAGCTTATAACTATGTGAGGTCAAATGTCCCACACCAAGGTCACGGGATATCAGTTGTAAACAAGTTGATTGGTTCTAATCGCAATCTTATGCTCATTTATCACACAGCTCTTTAATTCAGTTATGAGATTTCTTTTTATACATGTTTCTGTAATAACAGTGCAACTTAAAACTAGAAAACATCTACTCCTTAATTGCTTAATGTTGTTCTTATTTCTTGTAAAATTATGCCTGTGCGACCCGACACCGTTTTTTTTAATACTTGTTTTACTATCCTCTCAAAATTTGAAAATCTATATTACTAAAAAAACCAACTTTGTGGTTTGTTTGTTTGTCCGGCTATGCGTTTCGCCGTCCCGGTTAACATACGGGTAAGGATTTTGGTATGGTGGGAGAGCTCGGACGTACGAGGTTTGTGGGCACGTTTTTCGAGGGGTCATTTGGGGGTCAAAGGTCACTAGGGTCATTAATTGTTAACTTGGCCGGCTTTGATGTATGGATATGAGTTTTTGGTATGGGTTAGAGTGTTTCGCTGTCCGAGTTTAGTGGTCATGTTTGTTCGAGCGGTTCATGGTGGGGGTCAAAGGTCGCCATGTTCATTATCGGGTAAACTTGGCAGTGCTTTGACGTATTGATAATATTTTGGGTGGTGGTTGAGTTTCGCCGTACGAGTTTAGTGGTCCCGTTTTCGAGGGGTCATTTGGGGGTCAAAGGTCATCCAGGGGTCATTATCGGGTAACTTCGCCGTGCTTGAGATGGATATGAGTTTTGGTATGGTGGTAGAGTTTTTGCCTTACTAGTTTAGTGGTCCGGTTTTTCGAGGGGTCATTTGGTGTCAATGTCATCCAGGTTCATTATCGTGTCCTACTTGGGGTCCGTGCTTTTTTACCTATTATGTGTGTTTTGGTACTGGTGGTAAAGTTTCGCCATACTAGTTTAGTGGTCACGTTTTTGAGGGGTCTTTGGGGTCAAGTCTTCCAGTGGTCATTATTGGTAACTTGGCCGTGCTTGACGTATGGATAATGAGTTGGTATGGTGGTAGAGATTTGCCGTAACGAGTTTAGTGGTCACATGTTCGAGTGTCATTTGTGGGTCAAAGGTCATCCAGGGGTTCATTATTGGGTACCTTGGACGTGCTTTGACCTATGGATGTGAGTTTTGTATGGTGGTAGAGTTTCGCCGTAACGAGTTTAGGGGTGTCACATTTTGCGAGGGTCATTGGGGTCAAAGTCATTCCAGGGGTCAATTTTGGGTACTTGGCCGTGCTTTGACGTATGGATATGAGTTTTTGGTATTGTGGTAGAATTTCACCGTATATTTAGTGGTCCTCATTTGAGGGTCCTTTGGGGGTCAAAGGTCTCCAGGTCATTATTGGTAACTTCGCCGTGCTTTGACATATGATACAGTTTTGTGGTATGTTGGTAGCGTTTCATCTCATACGATTTTGGGGGTCAATGTTTTCGAGGGGGATCTTTTGGGGGTCACGGTCCATCCATGGTCCTTATCAGGGTAACTTAGCATTTTGGCATGTGGTAGAGCTTGCCGTCCGGTGTTTGTGGGCACGTTTTGATGGGTCATTTCGGGGTCAAAGGTCATCCAGGGGTCCATAATTGTGTAACTTGCCATGCTTAATAACTGACTTAAGTGCTCGGTGTGCTGAATTAAGGTCGAATACAGTCCCTTCTGAAAACCTTTCCGTATACTTATCTAGCGGGTATACTCACTAGCGGGGGTCCCGCGCGCACCGCGGGCTCCCCGCTAGTAAGATACTAAATTAGCGATTTTTTGTGGGTTTTTTTTGTAACAAATTTGTCTTCTGTTAGAACTTTGTGAATTAGTAACTAATTGAGTGGTTTCCTTAAGTATCAAGAATACAATATCAACATCAACTTACATCAACAAGTGGAAAAAAATAGTAATTGTTACTAATTTTTTTGCTCAATAACTTATCCACTTCCACGGCCCTGGACAATTCTGTATATGTTATAACACGTAAATCAGTGGCTTTTACGATGGCTTCACAAGCCATTAACAAAAAACAAAACACCATCAGAACTGCATGTTAAGGACCTTTTCAGAAGATTCTGAATAGCATGAAAATAAATAATTTTTAAGTTTATAAAAAAATAAATTTGATAATCATTAATTTTGAGCGACTTGATCGCCTGCAGGGTGCAGCGAGTTAATATGTATGTTATGTTGTCAACATTGTCTTTTAAAAGTCGCCATGGTATGGTGTATTTGCGTATTGAATTCTTTCCATGAATTAAACAGACAGTCGGGAGGTATGGTCCAAGTATGGCCTGACCGTAAAGTTGAGTATTATACCACAATTTTTTGCTGAAACTGATAGATTGGGGTGTGTAGAATAAGAATCGACGAGTGCCAAAAACTATCTTGTTTGCATTCTCTTTGCTTATGGGCACTGCCTGTTACCCGTGGCCTCGTAGAGGTTTCGGCACTTTGTGTGAGCGGATGTGGGTGGGCTGGGGGGGGGCGTCTCTGCATCCTTGAGGCATTTTGAGAAATCCAAGAGGCGCCGCCATAAATGATAATTATTATTCAACCTTATATTTTCAACACTGGAGTTACTAGCTATACTATGGATCCAATGAACCAAGTGCATGGAACTTTTAACATTAACTCTACTTCAAAATAAAATGAAGCCAAATCTAATAATTTTAAAATATGCCCTATAATAGCATATACCTACGATAAAAAAATAAACATGAAGTAATTAGATTAGTTATCTAGATTCAACTGACGATCTACTTCCTGGACGATCTACGCTATTGTTCCTATTGTTCCCTAATGGGCCTGATCTTTAATCCGTGTCCTAACACACAATGGGTGATTGAATATCAGCTTCACCCCCTCCCTGATCTAATTAACATGATAACCGTGCAGAGTTTTCCGTATGGCCTACACACGTAAAATGTTAACGTAGTAACTGGTTTTTTTGAATAGTTTGTTTTCCTATGTTTTTATTTCACACAGGACATTATTAACAAAAGGAATGGATTTCCACTCGTTTTCATGTTTCCTTCGTTGTCACTCCCCAAAAGTGTTGTCCTTCGTTTAAACTCCTTAAACGAGTGGAAATCCACGCTTTTTCGAGTGATTTTTACTCTTTTTGAAGTGGAAATTCACTTCCTTCTGTAAATTAATTCAATTCTTCTTTATATTTATTCTTTAGTCCTTTCTCTATTTCTTTCTTTAGTTCTGTAAACCCTATGTAAGGATGTGTCCTGGCCAAATTGAGAGTAGCAAAAATCTTAATTATGTGGACCCGCGAGAAACCTGTCCTGAAAACTCCTTTTAAGGCAGCCTCAAACTCACTCACTATTAGTCCGTATAGAAAATGAAATCCATTCCTCTATAATCCCTATCTTTAATAAGTTTAGCCTTTTGGTATTCCATATTCCAGCAAACTCGAAAAGTCATAAACAAACTTACAGGTTTGGAAAGAATGAATGAATAATTTAGTTTTTTACTGTGAGCGATTCCTGTGTTAGCACGGTAAAGTACGAAGTTATCTGCTGCAGATAACACGGTACGGTTATTGATTAATCGCTGGCAGAGTACCACTGAGTGACGGGTGATTGATTATTGATAAAGCTCGCCGACATGAATCGGGTGGAAAGGGATTAATCGTGATCGTCCAGGAAAGAGATCGTCCAGGATTTTCCCTGTTGGAAAATAAATGTAATTTTGACAATTTTTAAAAGTTGTTAAACGACGTCATCATATGGCAGCCAAACATAACGTTCTCCTTGCTCT
>JAMKCH010006915.1:0-31354 GCA_023653785.1 Ophioderma brevispina
ATATTCACAGTGTACACCTGCAACGGTGAACATTGTGAAAATTTAACCTAAAGATAATAGGTGTGATTCTTTCTTCGCTGTTTTATTCAGTTTGGTCAATCTCGCAAACAAAACGGTACATTTCAGAACAATTGCGAGTAAAAACAAATAACTAAAAAGTTTATCTGAATACGCCCGCAAAGATGGCGCTTTTGTGATTTGTCATACCAACCGAGAAAGGGAATGGAATTAAATTTTCAGCGGTCCGTTCCCCAAACTCGTGCGTAACCCCACTAACTCATACATATTTCATACATAACAGACCTTTTCATACCAGTTACACTATGCTTTGGACAAATTGGTTCACTCAGGAATGATATTATATGCACGTTCAACTGCGTATGTATTTGTTACCAACTTACAAACGTCAAAACATTGTTGACATTATAATATTGGTGGATTACGTACTCAACCAATGTATCATTTGATAGAATTATCATAACACTTCACACAAAGATGCGTCGATACTGCTACATATATGACATTTATCATGTCATGAACAAAATGTTCAGAAAGCAACTTTATGAATTGTTATTATACCTTACCTGCCGTCGTCTATCGCAGGCCATAAAGGCCATAACGTATTGCTGCAACGCGTTGCGAGAAAGTAGCAACGCGTTGCGACATTTTGGCAACGCGTTGCGACGTCGGCCAATCAAAATCATGAATTTCTGTGACGTATTTCAAAAAATAGACCCACAACGCGTTGCTAGATACTTTGCAACGCGTTGCAAACCTTCACAACGCGTTGCAAGCTTCACAACGCGTTGCTAAGGTCCACAAGCCATAAGGGTCATAACGTATTGCCGCAACGCGTTGTGAGAAAGTCACAACGCGTTGCGATATTTCGGCAACGCGTTGCGACATTTTGGCAACGCGTTGCGACATTTCAGTAACGCGTTGCGACATTTCGGCAACGCGTTGCGGTGTCGGCCAATCAAAATCATGAATTTCTTTGACGTATTTCAAAAATGTATATCTCACAACGCTTTGCGACCTTCACAACGCGTTTCAAACCTTCACAACGCGTTGTGGCAATACGTAATGGCCCTTATTGCCTTCACAACGCGTTGTGAAGTTTACAACGTGTTGTGAAGGTCGCAACGCGTTGTGAAGGCTTGCAACGCGTTGTGAAGACCATAAGGGTCATAACGTGCGCCGCAACGCGTTGTGGATCTATTTTTTGAAATACGTCACAGAAATGCATGATTTTGATTGGCCGACGCCGCAACGCGTTGCCGAAATGTCGCAACGCGTTGCCGAAATGTCGCAACGCGTTGCTGAAATGTCGCAACGCGTTGCTACTTACTCACAACGCGTTGCGGCAATACGTTATGACCCTTATGGCTTGTGGACCTTCGCAACGCGTTGTAAAGCTTGCAACGCGTTGTGAAGCTCGCAACGCGTTGTGAAGGCTTGCAACGCGTTGTGAGTTTCCACAACGCGTTGCTAGATACTTTGCAACGCGTTGTGGGTCTATTTTTTGAAATACGTCACAGAAATTGATCATTTTAATTGGCCGACACCGTAACGCGTTGTGAATTTTTGGCAACGCGTTGCTACTTTCTTGCAACGCGTTGCTACTTTCTTGCAACGCGTTGCTACTTTCTTGCAACGCGTTGCGGAAATACGTTATGGCCTTTATGGCTTGCCATAGTCGTCAACTTAACAAGCGTACACCAGATTTAGTCTGAATATACCTTCTTTGCTAGGCTATCAACGTCTTAGATAGAAATTAAACATCATTAAAGAGTCCATGGAGTCTTTGCTATGCGACTTGAAATAGAGGTTCCGAACATCTTCCCCTATACCGAAAAGGTTTGGAAAGTAACAAGCACTTTGTGAATCCAAATCTTTCAACGAGGTCAACAATTGTACCTATATCTTTATATATATGTGCATTCACACATGGGCAACTAGTCACGACCAACTCTGAGCTTCACCAGGCTCGGCCACTTTCAAACCTATGAGTGAATGTCAATATGTTGAATATTGGCCGAGTAATAAGAGAGCCCGGAAACTAAACCCCCGGTTGACTACCGGTTCGTGTCGGTTGAACCGTGTTTGTGTTAGAGCAACAGAAAACGGTTGCAGCCGGATAGAACCGGAAAGACCCGCAGCAACTGGTTGTTGAGCTTAGGAGTCGTTCCTAACCAAAATCGACCAGTCATCCTAAAGGTCCAGCCAGCGCAATACATTGTGAACTGTGCTGCTGCTGCTGCTGCTGCGTTGTGTCGATGGTTTTAATGCATTTTCACGGGCCTGGTAATTTTCCTATACTTAAAGCTACACTGCCTCAACGACAAAACTCGAGAAAAAAATACCTGACTTAGGCCGACTTCACGAATCTGAATCTGAAAACTAACCTTGTTACAATATTGTTGTATATCAACTGCACTTAAAAAGCTTACGAACGGTTGTAATGACATACCTGTTTCACTTTCAAATTTAAGAACGACTATGTTATCCAAACCTCAAAACATTGTTCGGCATTATCATAGGATGTTAAGTACTCAGCTAATGTATCATAAAATCCTAATATTGGAATACGTTACAACAGGATGCGTTTTATATTTAAAAAAGAACAACATATTTGATCTTAAGTATGTCACTGACACTATTTTTTGTAAGAGAGTATTTAGATTAAAGAGATTTTGGACATATGAGTGCTATATCAATCGTGTTATCATATTCATGTGGCGTGTTGTATGTATCATGTTCACCTGCATGTCAGGATGTTAGATAAAGATAACATTACATTGTAACGTTGCCGTCAGTTTATACCATGTCAACGACGCTGTGGCTTGAATGAAGAGCTCGAAGCATGCAGCGTCTTGCCGTCTCATTCATGTAACTTTTTTTCAAATCTTATGGGAAAACTTTAAGAAAGCGTCTAGCAACTTATGGGTCTCATGGGAAATGTACAAAGAATTCAGCGACAGTTTAAGGCAATGGCACATTTGAAAAATTGTGCGCCTTTAAGAGTTTTTGAAATTGATATTTTTGCATTGTTGTAAAGCTTGTATAATTATATACATTGATGCTCATAATGTTGGAATAAAATATTGTTACCACTTTTTTTGGAATGTTTCTTACAGTGTGAGTTATTCATGATATCTAGGGTGTATATCGCCACACTACTTGATTGATCAGTCTCTTCAGAACATATCACCAACTTAGTCCACAATTAACCCTTTACGAACTGTGCCCTTAGCCTGAAAGGAAAAGGGGTACTAAATCATCAGATTTAAGGATTTTGTTATATACAATTTGTTTACATCAGTCAGTTTTACACATTTTGGGTGAACTGTTCAATAGTACTGTTTTAAATGTCAACCAGTCACTAATATCGAATATGGCTACATCTGGCATGAATCGGTGAGTCAAGACGTCGCGGCATACTGTCCACATGATTGTTTATGATGTCAATGGGCAGAGCGTCACACTTATCAGTCAGAGCCTGAGCTAACTCCTGTAGAGTTTGGGAACGATTGTCCCTGTCATTGATGGCTCAGCCTAAGGCATCCCAGCCATGCTCGATAGGGTTCATATCAGGGGAGCAAGCACGCCAAGGTATCTGCCCCACCCCTTCTGCCTCATGAAATTGTCTCACTACAGCGGTCCTGTGCGGGGGTGTTGTCGTCTTGCAGCCGAAAATTGTTTGCATAAACCCTTCTTGCATGTGGCAGGCAGTGGTTTCCAGAATGTCTAGGTACACGACGGCGTTCATGTTTCTATCTGGCACCACCAGTGATGTTTTTTTCCTTCATAATGAATACCGGCCCAATACTACCACTGAACCACCATCCCCTTGAGTCGATTCCTGAATAAAGTCATCTCGGAGGTTCTCACTACGTAATCGATGAACCCTTTGTCTTCCATCTTGACGGTCAAGGATGTAGCGGCTCTCGTCCATAAAGACAACATGTCGCCTAGTGTCTGAGCTGTAATCATCTGTGCTCCCTAGCCCAGTGAAGTCGATCAACTCTGTGGTGAACGGTTGGGCCTGGACATTTGGTCATTGTCTTGATCGGTCACCAGTTGTGCCGCAATCCCGATTTACAGTTTGGCGGGAAAACGTTGATTCTATGTGTTTTTCACAAGACAACGACACCTCTTTTCATTTCCAGGCTCTCGTGACAGATTAAGCAGTCGGCGACGTCTGGTAGTCAATTATGGTCGTCCGGGGGATTGCGTACCTCAAAGACCCACCTCTCGCTTAATGTCTGAGGGATATTACATACCGTACTCTGAGATTCCAGAGGGGAAATCAGCGCCTTTGATCTGTTTAACCCAGCCCGTCGGAGTGTAAGCATTTCGGGGTCTTGACAATGGCGTGGACCGAGGCATAGCTAGTAGACAACCAACTCTGAAATAAAAGTGGGCGCGTTGTACACAGTCTTAGCGGGAAAAGGAACAAACATCAGACGTCTGGCATTGTATAGCTTCCAAACAAAAGGTATTGTACGTAATTAAAATTATACATGGAGTCACTTTCACCGGGGTAGTGGGGATTCATTATGTAATCATCACCTACCTCAACAATATTCCAAGTTATAATTTAATATGATAGATCTAGATTTTTGGAAACAATTCAGACTCCGTTTGAGACCCGGTTTTGATATTAATCGTGTTCACAACATTTTCCCCTACAAATACAATAAGAAGGACACAAACACGTAAGCCCTTGTTAAAGGGATACGATATTATTAAGTAGAAAAGCATGGTTTTTCAAGGTTCTTCCAAAAAATCCCACGCAACAAAACACCAGGGGGAACGAGGTTGTCGATAGGGTCACACACCTTGATGTAATATAATAAACCCAAGATCAAGACTGCAACATGGATAAGCACTTGGGGACGAAAACTGATGCTTTTAAAAAGATTACTTTCTAACTAATGAGGGCGGGATATAATAAGAGCCGAAGGAGAAGGCGAAGATTTCTCCCTCGCGCAAAAGCAAAAGATTCAGTGAGTATGAATGGATGTTGTTGTGTGTTACCTTTATTATACACATGATACGCAGTAACCCAATTATTACCCCGATTTCAGGACGAAGGACACATAATATTAGCAGACCGTTTTTGCCCGGTGGGCTCACTCAATCGGTGATACTGACCGTAATGATCGTTACCAAATTCGCGGACAAATATGGCACGCGAGAGCGAACATAGATGTGAACCCCCTGTTGTAATACAGTTTTTGCGTCCATTCATGTATCACAAATACATATCCAATGCGGAGAGAACATCATACGATGGGGAACCATGGTCATTAACCACCATGGCGGCCATATTGTCCGCCGTTTTTGGCAAAGCTTGGTAACGATCAAGCGGTCAGTGGTGCCGGTTGGGTGAGCCCACCGGGCGTTTTTTTCAGGATGTTGCAGCTCCCTAGGCGTCTGTAAGCTCACCTTGCAATTCAATAAAGTGAATCAACCGTTCCTCCTTGTGTATTTACAAATCAAAGTGCTACCTGGACTGTCTTCTGTTTTCTTTTAATTTAAGAGGCTTCAAAACTGTGGGTGAATCATATACAGTTAAAACGCGTATTTGTGAAATTTTTTAAATGTGTTTACTGCTTTCAAAAGGGGCATTTCGGGTTCCACAGCCTCCCCCCCCTACGAATTAAATCGAAAGTGTTAGCTTTAGATTAATGTAGCCTTTTATGTGTGCCTAATATGACGTGTAAATTTTACTTGGGCGAGAGCCCAGAAGGTTTATTCCCACGAAAATGTGGGCACCGTAACTGCTTAGAACATGGGTCGAAAGGGTGTTCAACCAACATCTTAAACTTACATGCTCCGGTGTCACGAACTGGCGACTCCTAGTGATGCAGTGTCCTACCTATTGTGTTCTACATTGTGTAATGAATCACCTATATATTTCATCGCCAATATACGTAGCATTGGTCTACTAAGGTCGCGGTTTATTCTGTGTATGTTGGTATGATAGCTACGACACTCTCTCATGGGGGACTCGCAAGTTTCTTACACCGGGTCTATAAATACAAACGGCATTGATGTTTAGCGCCTCTCAAAACAAAAGTCAAAAGCGCTTTACAAAATAGGGAGTAATTACTATTTGCCTAACACATGGGTTCCTCTTTTACAAACGGTGATTTACTATGAGATAAGTACTTAACATAAACTATAAAATAAAAAAAAAAGACAGGAAAAACAGCTGCATAATTAAATATCATGTGAGGCAACAACAAAAAACACATTTAAGCACACAATCAACTCTTAGGAAATAGATGAAATTTAGAGCTTTCTTAAAAGTAACAATGGACTTGGAGTGGCGAACAGAGATAGGCAAAGAGTTCCATAGGCTAGGGCCGCATTGCTGAAAGCCCTGTCACCCACTGACCTTTTGTGCGGGGAACAGTGAGGAGCGTCTTGTCATTGCAGTAACGCATCATGGCCTGCCAGGAAATATAAAAAGAGAGGGATTCGGACAAGTAAGATGGCCCAATTGTGTCCGGAAATGCCCGTAAGTAAGAGCATAAGCTAAAGACAAACGCGATCACTAATGGTAGCCAATGGAGCTCTTTAAGGCGTGGTGTGGCTGGTGTCCTAATCAGATCTGAACACCAGCCTGGCGGCTCTATTCTGCAAAAATCTGGAAGGTTTACTCCGATCTCTGGCCGACATTCCATAAAAAAGTGAGTTGGCATAGTCAATGCGAGATAAAATCAGTAACCGGACGAGATGATGACAACTCTCAATGTGATAAAGCGGCGGATCCGGTAAATATTGCGAAGATGAAAGTTAACAGACTTAATGATGACCTTTACATGTTCAGTCATGACATTGTCGATCAAACACGACACCAAGGTTTCTAATTGCCGAGGACTGGGGAACATCCAATGTCCCGACCCTGATGGTAATATCTTTGAGGCGATTTGTGGAATAGGATGAACATCGATGAAAAATGGCTGTCTTTCATCATTTTTTCCAATTTGAGTTGTTACAGCGCATCCACTCACTGATTCATCAATACAAAGAGAGAGTCTTTGGACAGCATGTTTGGCATCACCATCAATCTTAGGATCTGCGCCGTTGGCTTTCCAGAGATACCAAAATGGCGTCCCAGTGAACGCCATAGTTGATATAAGTCGAATCAGCACTATGTCAGAAATGTTTCTGTTAAAAAATGTGGCACTGGGCCCAATAAATCATTTTCTGTCACTTTGAAAAGTCGATAAATACTCAATTTCAGATGGCTGCCAAAATAGATAATTATAGAATTAGCCCGATAATGGATTAAAAGTATGTAAACACCATGCTGTCAGCAGCTTTGGCGCTTTTCGTATAAAAAACCTTCTGCGCTGCCGGCCTATCCGTGTTGCTGGAAATTTGCGATTAGAAATGACAGCACACTCGGGTTCTAATGGGACAGTGTGATGAAAACGCTGTTCTCACAAACAGCATGCACCAAATCAACTAAAATGTTGGGATTTTGCAACGAGTTAACCATATTGACAATGCAAATGTGATAGTAATCACAAAGGCACTCTAAATCGACAAGAACTTAATAAGATAAACTGGAGTCTCATCTTAAAAAAAAAAATTGTGGATTATTTTATTAACGCGCGATATCAGTAAACCGGGTCGTTTCTAGAATTAGTGAGGAATGTGTCGTCAAAATAGTGTTGTCAACGCAATCCTCTTGTCTTGTGTTATAATTAATTTCAAAATTATTTTAAAATATTGATTTCTACTCTCTGTCTCTTTGTCCTTATATAAAACACACCAAAAAGTAAAACCCAACCCTGATATTTGTCTGTCAAGTTCAAACGATAATGGCATTATATACATTATGGGATATAATTGGAAGCGGAATTTATTTACGCGTATTTGACACCTCAATTTTGGCGATCGATGCGTATTGTTGAAGTTATGACAACTTGACCGAACCCATCCAGGATTTAAAGATGCAAGCAGTACAACGTAGAGAAGGAGAAATTAGTAGCAGAGACGAAGATGATTGCACTGATTTCAATCGTAAACCGTATGATTGTCAATAGGATTTGACCCCCAAACCAAAAGTTGCATTTTTAAAAATTTTTTTCAATGGTCCTCTATGGTACAAAAGCAATAATAAGTGTGTATTGATTTGACATAAAGAGGGTTTCCGAGGAAAGAGCGAGTTGCAATATTGAAGGGGATTGTGGTCAGCGTGTTCGCGTCGCAGTACACGCCATGCCATTGAAAACTCCAAAAAACGTCTTTCAGGCGTTCTATCTCAGCCATTGCGAGGTGGTAAAGGAAAGAGCAAGAACTATCAACAAAAGTGTATTGAAGAGTAAAATCTTAGTAAAGTTTGAGTAACCTTAGCGTGTAGGATTGGAAAAAATTATACTTCGCTTTTTGATTAAGTTTGCACTCCGCCGAAGTGGTTTGAACAAATAGGCAATTGATGCCGACATGACAGACGCAAGTGATCCCTATGATTATTAAATGATGAATAAAGCTTTTAGCGGATCAATCGTAAAATTAGGGGTGATCCATTCTGGCCTGATTGGCCTTTTGTTACCTGCTTCCTAGCACCTCATCTTTTATATCTAAATGTTATGTATTTTTAGAAGAATCTGTATTGTCATTTTGTCTGTGATATTGGAAAATAAAGTTTGAGTGAGTGATTGATTGATTCGCTTTAACCCCAATGTGGACAAAGTTTATTCAAAATGTAAGAAAAAAGAGAAACATTTAAAAAGTTCCATATTAATAAGATCTTTATACCCCTCAGTCAATCAGGATTGACAGAATTTAAAAGTTACGGTACTCTTAAGTTAGCTAAAAGTCAAGAGTAGAGTGCCCGGGAATAGAGGAGCTACTCCGTGGTTTTGTCACATCATCAATAATAGGTCAAAAGCGTCATAAATGTTTTGCTTTTGTTGAAGGCTACTTCAATTTGATCTATAGCAAGGGGATTTCTTTATACAAGATAAGAAGGTGCTACTTAAGAAAACGTGCGTAATAGAGATTTCCGGAGCTTAAATTTGAACCGGGCTCTACTAAGTCAAAACCGCGCGACGCATAAAGGTACTAAAAGGACAGCTAGCTCTCCAATGGACTGGTATCAAAGCAAGGATATTTGGATGTTACGTTGTGTGTAATAAACTCTAAAAATGGGGTTTAAGTATGAGGGTATATATCGCCACTCTAGAGTGGGGAACAAATACGATTAGTGGATTTTTATTATAGGTCTTCATAATGATTCACAATCACTTTTTGTAAACAAGTATCGAATAGGAACCCGTTTTAAAAAATACCAAAGAAGATAAGAAAAGAGAAAAGAGTGAACCTGAGGAAAAGTGGGAGAGGGCGACAAAAAATGACATAGAATTGAAGCACACAAAGTAAAGAGGAAGGAAAAAATACGTCATTGCAGTTATTTTTATCAATAATCCTTAATCGCGGCAGATTTTTCGAGGACCGACTTGTGATTCGTTTCTATTGGAACAGGCCATCGGGACACACCGATTTTTTCTCGGCGCGGTCGTTAAAAGAATAAACCCTTTTAGCAAATCATATTTGCTAACAAATACAGCATTTTCCAATCCTATCAATGCGATTCTCACCCGAGCAATCGGAAAACAAAGGCTGACCTTTCGAAAAATCGGTCACAAATCTAAGTGAACCATCAGTGTGGGATTAGAAGACGTGGGAATTTCCAATTCACTATACTTGCTTCATGATATCAATGATCTATAACACGTACTTTACATTACCTCTGAGATAGTCCAGTTTCATTGGATTCAACTATAAGGACGTTGTTCGATAGGCGCACAATCGCCAAACTCTATGTTATGGTATACTCCACGTGACTTACTGGGTACATTCACCACTTGTGAATTAATTCGTTGTCTGTGGTGTAATTCATTTTCACTATAATCACAATGAATGTTATACTAAAACACATGTTATGTCAGAACAAATGGTACGTATTCTGTATCGTCTTTCATATTTGTCAAAGGCGCTCAAAATGTTGTCCACCATATAGTACTAATACTAAACAGCATTTATAAAGCGCCTAATCAAAAAGGTCAAAGCGCTGCGCAATAGCATATAAAACATACAAACTTAACACAAAAAACTTAATCTACAGCTACAGCTTAATTTACAGGTAAAAAAGTGACAGCAAAAATAAACAAAAATAACATAATCATAGAGGACAAAAATGAAGCGGCAAAAACAAGTAATGAGGAAAAGTCATGGAGAACCAAAAGACAAAATTGAGTCTTTAGGGCTTTTTGAAGCTGTGATTACGTGCATTGGCCTATATTTAGTGAAGCGAGTTTCATAGAAGAGGAGCAGCTATAATGAAGCCTATGACATGATCCTGATTTGAACGAGGGATGTCAAGACGAAAGCCATTGCTACCAGATCTCAGACTTTCAACCCCAGGACTATGAACATTGAGGAGATCCTAAAGGTGCGGCGGTAGAAGTCCGCCAGAAAATTTCACCAGGCAATGAGCGATTAACAGCTACCCAGTGAAGTTCTTTGGGAAGTGGGGATGATGGCTGCCTTGTACCTAATCGATAAAATGTTACTTCAGAGGGCTCTATTTTGGATGAAATTTTTAATAAGTTTTAGTGTTTTACAGAAATACCGTACAATAATGAGTTGACATAATCGATACATGATAAAAGCAGTGAATAGATAAGGTTGCGACAGCTTTTAATAGTGATGAAGCGACGAATCTGGTTAAACGATATGAAAATGGTGGATTTGATGATTGACTCTCACGTGTTTCGACATGACATACAACTGTCAAATATCACGCCAAGATTTCTGATGGTAGCAGAACAGTGAATAACACAGTTTCAAATGTCGATGGTTAAGTTCTTCGCAAATTTAGAGTTAAACACGGAAAAAGTGATAAAAACTAATTTTTGTCATAGTTAATTCAGTTTCTTCATCTTCAAATGAATGATAGCACCAATGCGCAGGTATACAAATAAAGAGGGGACCTACCACAGATCACTGAGGCATTCCATAAAAGAGAGGTTCATTCGATGAAGACGAATAGAGTTGTGGATGATACCTATTCCACCGTGTTCGTAGTGGTTTTTTGTACTTTGTAGGGGAATTCATAAATGAATATCCTTCAGGCAAAAGTTTGTCTATCACAACAAGGTCTAGTTCAGCAAACTATGTCTATGTTTCTAAAATATAATTTATTTTTTCACATACAGCGCTAACTGACATAGATCACTATGTGATGCACTAAAATAACGTACATGCGTACTTTAACACGGCGATGAATTCGTTACATACCGAGCTATCTGTGTTCTATCTAAGAAATCGAAATAGATAAGATCACTATGTGATGCACTAATACGACAATTGCGCCTTTTTTAATAATACAGTGATGAATACGTCACATACTGGTCTATCTGTGTTCTATCTCAGACATCGTTGGAAAAACAAAAAAATCTTCGTCACATACTGATCTATAAGTTTACAGTCATATTAAACAGTGTTGCCAAGATAACCAGCATTTATTTTTCACTGAATCAAAAACTCTGAAATGTTTTCTTGATGATATTTCCCTTTTCATGGTAGTAAATAACGCAATCGATTTTCTCCAAACACGTATTTTGTGAGATAGATCAGTATGTGATGAAGCCGACGATATAAATAAACACATTAACGGAATAAAGCGCACACATAATCATGAATAGCGCCGCTATGAAAAAAGTTGAAAATATCTGGTCCAGGACCATATCTTAGGGCCAAAACATCTGAAGGGCAGTACAAATTAATCTCGACAATAGCTTTTATATAAGGCACGCCGTAAAGGGACGATACAACGTCACAAGGTGTTGTGGTGTAGGATATAAAAATCATCTTGAGGCGGATATTCCAGAACGCTCCGGTGTCAAATACATAAAAACTTGGGAATGTTATGCAATGCTTTTTCCACGTGTTTAATAAGCGGATACGTAGCTCATATATATCTGAGTGGGTCTCCCGGGGCCAAAAATAATACTTCAATCAGTGCTGTGACGTCACCACTTCTTAAAATTTTCCAAAAATTGGCCCGCAAACTCATAATAAGAGTCCAATACAAGAATCAACTGTAGAAATTTATACTTTAATAATCTACCTTCATGTATAACCGGTTATTTGAGAAAGTGGCCGTCCCGTGATCTTGGTATTTGATTACAAAGGCAGCAGGCCAATTCCTCCTGCTAAGACCGAAATTTCGTACGGCGGTCCGGAAAGTGTGTAGTCTGTGTCACAGACTGCGAAAGATATTATCTAAATTAGTACTGTGCGAGAGATTAACGTTATCAGTCCGTCATAGCGAAATGAAACTAAATCTCAAATATCTCCGGAAAACGAAGGGGTTCTATGGAGATTTTTGCATCAGAGGGTCCGTTACTATGGTTTGTTTTGAATATGTATCGTAATTGGGTCTGAACCTATAGAACCTAGCGAGAAAATTGAACGTTTTTGTCGGTACTTCGGAGCTCGCAGACGGAAAAGTGAACACGCAATCGCTACGGGCCGTATCCCTTTTTCCCACAATGCCTTTCGGTATTATTCCAGTCTTGAGAATTTTCAAACGCTGGTTTCAATTTACACAAACTTTTTTTTTTCAATTTTAGAAACAGGATATACGTACTTACCGGACCGCCGAAAACGTCTACCCGTATTTCTTTTTTGCTCGCTGTCGCGTATTGGCCGCATGGCGGCGGACTGCGAAAGCAAATAATACCGGCTATATTTGGTCGTTCAATACCGTCTTTCATTTAAATTCATTGAGTAAGTACTCTCGATGATCGTGATTATGTTAAGTTGATCTGGTAGTATTAATTACGAACCTAATAGGGTCACTAATAGTACTGTATATTAAAACACAGTCTAGTCGAATGTCCAATAAATGTAGAACTTGGCCAACAAAAATATGGACAAACGACGAAACCAAAACATTGTCACTTCTCACAGTACAGCAGGCAGAATTACATTCCCACACACTTAAACGCATTTACAACGCCAAAATTGTGGCGCTGGCATCATCAACCACAGATTGAAAGAATCGCTGAAGGCCAGTGGCGTAGCTAAGCATGTTGGGGGCCCGTGGTCAAAACACCAAACGGGGCCCTAGGTTAGCACGATTCATTGGCTTCTTCAAAGCAGTGGCGAATTTTGTAGGGTCCTTCATCATTTTTCAATTTTATTTTATCGTTTTAATTTTTTACCCATAGGCACCCGGCTTATAACGCAAGCGGCCTATTATCTTAACACATTTTGCGTTTTCGTTCGAGATTTGGCCCCCTAAATTTAACGAACTTTTTATAAATCCCTATGCAAAATTTAGATTCAAATTAAATGTGTTCGAACGGAACCTTGGACCAACAGAATCATTCACGTGGGCCAGTTACAACAAAATATTACTCAATAATAAATTGAATGCAAATGAAGAACGGAGCTACGTTAAAAGAGTAGAAAAGAGGATTACTAGGCCTGCGGCGCAAAACAGCTAGCTAAGCGGGTGACTTTATAGGCCTTGCGGCGCAAAACAGGTGGCTAAGCGATCTTATAGGGGCCTGCGGCGCAAAACAGTTAGCTATGCGACTTAATAGGACCTGCGCGCCGCAAGCTTGTTAAAACTTTTAACCCATAATATCCCTCCTTCATCGAGCCTGCCTCTTTAAGGGGTATCGGTCTGCGACGCTACCGAGTTATATAAAAAAAATTATTAGATTAGGGAAAATATTAGAATAGTAAATAAATTTGGGGTGAAATTATTCTTGCAAAATTGGGCACAAACAAATAATGACAACTATTAGGTAACATGCACATGTGCTAGGTATATGTCTTTGACAATTATTTACCTAAACCTATTAAACATATGGCGAGTTTATAGCAAAAAATCCAGGTTGAAGATCATGTTGTTTTTTGTTTTTTTCAAAAGTAGCATGAAAGCCCTATAGACTTCATGTACAAAATTTAAAACTCAGCAGAAAACCACCTAAAATTATCTTGAATGAAAAGCTTGCCTGATGCTTTTCAGGAGACAAATGGCCATAGAATAGATCGTTTTACAACGATTTGTAAAAAAAATTAATTTGCCAACCCCTATTTAAGTTGAGGTGTGTGTGTACGTGTGTGTGTGTGTGTGTGAGTGTGTGGCTGTGTTGTGGGGTGTTGGGTTGTGTGTGTGTGTGTGTGTGTGGTTGTTGTACAACCTTCAAATGAGGACACAACCTAATTTTCACGATGTAATCGAGTACTTCCTTCTTACAAGGGACCGTACTCGTTTGCAATGATGTTAATAAATTATGTAAAAGGAGAACCCGTAAACCGAATAATAGGATACATTACTCTATAAAATAATTTGACCACATATCGAGTGATTTCATCTAAAACGGAATTATATTAACCATAAAATGAAATTAAAACCACCTAGGTTTACATGCGCTATTTAAAATTCGCCACTATTGTATAACATTTTATGCGATACGGTCGGCAAGTTTGCGTCATACATGCCACAGGAAATGCACATTATGAAAGCGTCACATGGGATGGTGTATGACGCTACTGTGCGGTCCGTATCTCATAACACGTATACATATCCCATATACACTAGCGCGAATTTCAAATAGCGCATAGTCTGACAAAATGTTTTAATTCATTTTTTATGGTTAGTACAATTCCGTTTTTCCATGAAACCACTCGATATGTGTTCAATAATTATTTTTATAGCGTATATTGTATAAGTCCCGTAAATAATTAATTTCACATGACCGTATTAAGATGAAAATAATTTCCCAAAAGTAGAGTATTGTGGGATTGACTCAATACACCCTCTGATTTGTACTTAAGCAGTGTTTTCCACATTTTGAATATAGCCACTTATTTTACAAAATTCCCCACATTTTCCAGAGGTTGGACTCAAAAATTCTGATTCAGCACCCTTCAAACTATAGCAAAGCATCTTCAAAACCTTCCCCAAACTTCGAGAATAGCATTCCCATTTATAACCCTACTAAATGTCATACCGCACTAAGTGCTAAACACTTATGTCACTAAACGTCATGTCACATTGAAGTGCCCTTGGGGACTGGGCTTACCACAATTTAAATGTAGCAACGTATCATTTTAATTGGTTTCCAAATCCATTTTATCGGTTTCAGCATATTGCTTTTCTTATCATGTTCGCGCACAGAACTCAAGCATCATGTGTCTTATTTTTCCGTTAATTGAAAGAACTGTATCACTTTATTTTTTTTTTTTTTTTAAAATTGTCAATATGAGTCATTTAGCTACGTGATCTTACTATCGAAATTTGAATATTCACTATATGCGGGCAAGAGCCATGAATAAAATGACACTATAACTACCATAATTTATATCTATCTCTTTACAACATCTGTATTGAATATGTATTTGTCATATTTTACATTCAATGAATACTTCAAAAGATGAAACAGATCAAGGAGAACGTATAGAATCGGGCATCAATGCCACTTAAAAATCCCCAAGTATTAATTTTTCAATGTTACCGGACGTTTTAAAACACTTAACTATATCCTTATAAGCTTTTCTTACAATAGCTATGAAATCCATCGGTTATTCCCATTTTAAAAGGGTTAACAGCATTTTACAAGGGTTTGAAATGAGTCTTCTGAAAGATAAGACAAATATAAGGACCTTCAGAAGAACTTGTACAATTTTATTAAAATGCGTTTGCTAACATAACTTTGGCCAATATTGATCTTGGACATATAAAATTACACATATTTAGTAAGAAAACGATACAAGGAACTAAAAAGCAATCATACTGCAACATTTTTATCAATTGAACAGTTTCAGAAGAATCAACACCGTTACATTCTACCTGTTTTGGTATCATATAGTCACGAGTCTTCCAAAAAGGCCAATCGAAATTTTGGCGAAATTGAGTTTTTGCATATTATGATATATATCACGAGCTCTTTTCATATACCAAATATTGAGCAAAAATAACATTTCCAATTTGTAGGTATAATTATATTTTTTTCACTTTTGGAAATCATACCCAAACGCCAAATGAAAGTACTCCAAACAGGACAATCTGCATTCGTCTGTTTGCTGTACCTAAAAACTATTTTACTATTCTATATAAACGAGTTGAGGAAAACACTGTACAGACGATAAAAGACAGTGGATAAAAAAATACCGAAAATATTTTAGTAATTTATTTTGAGAAACAACAGACATGATTAGTTGCAGGAGATTTTTGTAGTTAAAAGACATTCTATGACACTTTTCAGGTGAACCTTTCAACGATCTTAGTTAAACATGGATGAGCGGATGAGCGTACACGGTGTGCTTAGAACGTTTACGCGCAACGTTGGATTGATTCATTTTAGGGCAGGTGTGTGCATAATTTCGTTGCAAACATCATTGCATTGGATTTCATGACGTATTCAATTTTTTTTTGTAAACATATGTGCTTACTGCTGCAATAACGTTTATAAATTAGGTTAATGTCTGCATTATAAATTAGGTTAATGTCTGAATATTTTAGTTTCATGTGCATTAGCAAAAACATCAACGCACTTGCGTCAGTTTGACTAGACTCATAATGGCACGCGCCCCTGCAGGGCTTGTACCATTATTCGTCGTCAAACTGAGCGCGCGTGCAGTGATTTTTTGCCAATACACTCGAAGCTAAAAATACTCAGCCATTAAACCTCTAATTTTAAAAAAAAGATAGAACAGTGAAGTATATCAAACAAAAATTGGACAGGATATACGAAACTAGCTCGTCATTCAGAATATGTTTTGGAGCACTCTGTATGGGCAGTTCCGTAATTGTGTCAACCAAAATTCAAAATTGTCAATTTCAAATCATCTAAATAATTTCATTTTTACTTCATATCAAAGAACAATTCTATTTAGTTTTGTTAACAAATATTGAATTTCACCGAATAAGAATTTATTACTTATAGTGGAGGGGCCTATGTTCTAAGATCGATATACTTGGGATGATGTATGACCATTTTGACCTTTGACCTTGTGTCAAGGTCACTAAAGGTCAACGGAAAAATGGCAACATCGTTTTTCTGAATAGTCAGACCCAGTAGTATGCGTTTATAGTGGTTGCCAACAATTAACATGAACTTCACCAAAATTTTACATACGCCCCTCCACTATTATGACAAAAATATCAGAAATGACATGCATGTTGCGGACGTATAATATCCACAAATACTTTCAACCACTCTGTAATAATTCTTCTACTTCTTCTTCGAAACAAATAAAATTTGCAATTTTTTTAATTTGATAGTAACTCCTTTGATTTGAAGCTTTGTCTTTTCAGAATTTGTGTTTATTATTTAGAAATTATGTCATTTGATCGTTTCGGATGTACAAATTGAAATATTTCACTGCGTACATCTGCAACGGTGAAGAACATCGTGAAATTTTCACCTAAAGATAACAGTTGTGATTCTTTTCTTGGCTGGCTTTCTTCAGCTAAGTCAAACTCGCAAACAAAACTGTACACTTCAGAGCAATTGATAATAAAACACAAGTAACTAAAAGTTGTTATAACAATGTAAAAAAACAGTAGTGTGGTAATTCCCTTTAGCACAAAGTGTATAATTGTAGAAAGTCAATTGATACATTTTCTTCATTGATTGTTACAAATGATATATTGTGTAAGGATACATTGTTATCTGTTTGAATTTTTTTTTTTTGTAAAAATAGTTTTAATGTGACACATTCCTGTAAATTTTATAAACCTTTTCCAAATAAATTGATAAACTAATTAAACTTTTTAAGTGGATGAAAAAGAAGATAGACTTTAGGGAAGGCAATTGACTTTTAATCACTTAAAAGTCTGGAAGTAGACATTTAAATGTGAAGACAAACCAGATTTCCTAAAAACAACAAACACTTAACGTAAATCAAATATCCATTTGACAAATATGTTATCTCACCGGAGTGAGAAAGAGGAAATGTTAAGAGACGTCTACACATCTTCTAGGAGTATGTCTTCCTCAAACCCATGGGATTTTATTACCCAAACTCCTAAACGAATATTTAGAGGAACACTCTTATTCAAGATATAAAGAAATGAAAGCATGTCAAACGAAATGCTTAAGATGACCAAATCAAAATTCACTGTTAGATTTCACATATTTCAATTATTTCTGATTTGAAATACAATACAATCGCTGTGACCTCAATAACTGGTCGAAAACGCTCTGGAAAATGTCCTGATTTGAGGTCCAAAATACCTGAATTCATTATAAAAATAATGTATTATTGTTGCGGAATGTCAGCTACATATCTAAGTTGGTCTAATATGACGTGCAAGGGTGTTTGGGGGTTTAAAACAACGAATTAAAAGCGATGAATTTTAAGTTTTGAAAAGGCGTGGTCTCTGAAAGTTATAGAAATCCCAGCAAATTTTAAAGCATCCCAAATCTTTAATTGAATTGTGTGCTACAAAAAAGTCTGTGTACGTATTACTCTATCTGTTTTAAGAAAGTGGAGCCCTCAGAAAATATATAACCTTACATTTTCTGGCATCACGGAATTGAATTGTCATATGCTATAACATATGCTTGATTTTCATATATTTTACTGCAGACGTGTGCAGGGAATGTGGACAATAGCAAGGTCGTTTGCTTATTAAAGCCCGTGCAAAATGACCTTGTCCAACAATTGTCGCTGTGAACAATAGTACTTGGGTGACCTGCCTACTACCTGCTTCCATTCTCGTTGATCACAAACACCAAACAATGCCATGGAGTTCCACGGGAATTCCCACACTGATTTATCAAATACAGCTTGGGAATTCCCATAGTCATTTCGAATTTTGAAATTGTCATTTGTTTGAGAGGAGGGGACGTACATAATTTCTGGAATATTCTATTACACAATGGAACAATTTGCAAACTTCACGGGCTGGCATTCCAGATTGTTTAATTAGTTTTAATTTTTTTCTCAGAGAGGCCGGTGTACATTTATAAGCTCTGGAAAAAGGCGTGTTAGGTGTTCGTGCTCACTAATCCACGGGGCCTGAGTGAATAGCAGAGCAATAGATTTGATCAAGAGGAGAGGAGTGACAAAAAGTGCTTAAATTGCAAGATTGGAATGATTTCTGTTCATTTAGGAACTTTTTGTCACTATAAATTCTTGTGACAACCAGTGCAAACATTGTAGTCGAAGAATCGCTTTGTGGGAAGAACACTATAACTTCCGGTTGATTGATCTATGGATCTTTCGGGGATCTTTCTTCGTGACAGGTGTGTCGTCGCTGCGCGCCTACACGATCCATATGCGGAATGTAAAACGAGATATTGGTTGCAGTATTGACTACGGCGGCCCGGTAAGTATTCCGCGGTGACTCGTGTCATAGGACGGACGAAAGATATTGTCTAAACTTGATAATGCGGTGAGAGACTAACGTTACGTTCGTATAGAGCATGTATGTAAATGGAACTAAATCTCAAATATCTCCGGAAAAACGAAGGGTTCAATGGATGTTTTTGCATCAGAGGGTCCTTTACTTGTTTTGTTTTGTTTGAATAGTATCGGAATTAGCTCTGAACCTATAGACCTAGCGCGAAATTGAACGTTTTTTGTCGGTACTTAGCGCTCGCGACACGGAAAAGTGAACACGCCATCGTAAGCCGCATTCATTTTACCACAATGCCTTTCGATATAGTTCAGTCTGAGAATTTTTAAACACTGGTTTCAATTTACGCCAACGTTTTTTTCAATTTTAGAAAACCGGATTACGTAATACCGGCCCGCCGTAGTGCGACACAAATAATGCGTGGACAATACGCATAATTGGGGTGTGGATTCTATGATCATTGTGGTGCTAAACTAAAATTTTAAAAACAAAAGAAACGCGATTGGAAGTGCAGGCCTAAATTTATTATGCGCTTAAAGGAAGAATGGAGAGTCAGCCTCATTTCTTATTTCTCCGTGCACTTTCCAGATTAGATTATTATGATTATTATTATTATTAATATTATTATTATTATTATCTATTACTACGGTTGCAACATTAAAGTAAATTTTGAGTAACAAAGGAAGATAGATTCTACGTAGAATCCATGGAATGATATGGGAAACCAAAGTATTAGTTTGAGTTTGTTTAATGCACTCATTCGATAGACGGTACGTGAAAAATGAAAACATTGCGAAACTCAGTGGAATTTGACAGCTTGATCTTGACTAAATTTGTCTTACATCGTCGATCGAGAGACCCGATTTATAAAACCAAAAAGATCTAAGACTTATTACTGCAGTCTAGGGAAGGAGTTGCGTCTTCCCTGTCTTAATAATTAATTATTTAATTACCCCAGACAAAGAAATAAAGAAAACACTGGATAACCAAAAGGGCGCCTCAGGTCGGATCAGTAGAGGATAACAATTATTAAACTATACATGATAAGAATGGGAATCAGCCAGTATTAATAATGTGATTATGAAACAACGGAATCCGACAGGTTATCGCGGTTCTGACACATATGAAATAGCCAAGATGTTGACCCCGAAATGTTGACAACCTGAACCTAAAGAGAATACTTTACTGGTAAGCTTACTAAGAAGCAAGTTGCTCAAGATTAAGGGAAAAGTTCATAAAACTGCATGAGCGGATGACCCCACTACAAGGAGGTAGACCTCACTTACCGGTGAGATAAGGCATCCCCAGCAACTTCCATAATGGTATAGAATCCAATTGGTGGGACAAAATAGACGCGATTGAAAGATAAAAATATAGTCCAGCTGATGAATATCCTGGCAGGTCTACAAGCGATTGGTGTAATCCAATTGAAATTATTCAAGGGAGGGCTCCTAAAATGAATTAGGCTATTAAATAGTTTAATGTGAAGGCATGCCAAATTGAAACAGCAAAGGAAAACATGGCTGAAACCTAACTTCTAGATTTTATATCTCATGCATACAATAGCCGTCGACGAACTACCGCAGCCCCTCGTTTTTCGACGAATACCTGCAGATGTCCACAGTAAAGTGAAATTACCTTAATACATGTGCAAAATAGATAAGTTAGGATTTTTCTAACTACATTACTATTTGTTCAATTAAAGTCTAAGATAAAAGGTAATAAAATGACCCAAAGCTGCTGCACTTGCGTGATTCCAATTAAGCTAAATGACTAAGATTAAATTTGAAATTACAGTTAGTCGGCAGGTCCCCCAGTACTATGTTCACACACACAATTGTTGGACAGGGTCATTCATTTTACATGGGCTTTCACAAATACAATAGACAAACGACCTTGCCATTGTCATATTCCCTGTACACAGCCTGCACACGTCTGCAGTTCAAGATCGTGAAACCAGGCCCACTATAGCATATGAGAATTTAATCATGAATGCTAGTAATGTTAAGGTTATAACATTTTCCGTGATCTTCGCTTTCTTAAAAGAGATGGGGTAACACGTACACAACTTTTTTTTGTAGAACACAATTCAATTATGATTTGGGATGCTTTAAATTGTGGTGGGATTTCTATAAGCCTTCAGAGACCACGCGTTTTTCAAAACTTCAAATTCGTCGCTTTTAATCCGTTGTTGTAACCCCCAAACCCCCTTTTCACGTCATATTAGACCAACCAACTTGTAGTTGACATTCCGCAACAATATACATGTTTTTATAATGAATTCAGGTATTTTGGACCTCAAATCAGGACATTTTCCAGACGTTTTCGACATCTATTGAGGTCATCCGTGGATTGTATTGTCTTCTCGTGTAGTAGAAAATAACGCATGTTGGCGTGACATCCTGATTGACTGATTACATTTTGCCAGTGCAACACTCATGTTTTTTTAATGCAGAACAGTTCTCACACAAAAACTAATACCACTGAGCCACACCAGTAAACAATTTCCACTGCACCTATAATTCAAAATTAAATTGAACAATGATCAATCAATAAATTCCGTCGAAAATACTTGGTAAACTGCAAAGTATGAAACATTTAAAAACTGAGCCAAAAGGTAATGGCTAACAAATATTAACAAAAACACTTATTCTAGGACCAAAGCTTGGGAGTGGTGGGTGGGAAGCGAAAAATATGCGATCTCTCCCGATGATGCATCGACAGAGAATAGTACAGACGCAAAAAGATGGAGCCGACGGGGGCCTAAGCAACCTAGCGTGTGTGGCTGAAGGCAAGTACCACGCACATTATTGGCCCAAGCACGAAAGTACCAAACCAAGGAGAGGGCCGTACCATTATTTACAGGGGGTAATTTTGTTTTATTGAAGTGGCAGTATAAAATAGTATTTGCTAGGAAAACCCGCGCGAAAGAAAGAATATATCGTTCCCGTACACACGAGTGATCATGGCGCTCACCAAAGTTCGAAATTTAACGTCATATGCGTCGTTGTCGCTCCTGTTGTATGGGGAATAGTACATCTATGTGCTGAAGGGATGTGGGCCATTCTCAAAAAAGTAAACCTTTGATGAAAAATGAAGTTAATGTATGCAAATTTCTTACATTATCATGTTAACCATCTTCCAAGTTTCCTGCATGAAATTTTTCAACAATATGTTCAACTCAAACACACTCTTGCATAAATGGACGTGTCAATATTGGGATAAAAAAAGGGAGATTATTACACCCAGTTTGCTCTTTATTTTTATATTGAATAGCTACTATTTTTGTTTGAAGTATGGTGTGGACTTTCTAATTGGAAAAATAGGTGAAAAATTAGACATTTATAGGAATAGACAATAATTAACAAGGATTTTAATTGAACGTTGATTATGTCACACATCGTGACCAAAAAGACGAAGTTTTTATTACTAGACAACCACTTGTATAGGAATGTTCATATTTCATGTCAAAGCCCAATGATATGTACCTTACCGTTGATACAAAAAACATATTTTAGATCTTTCTTCTTTCAAAAGTAATGATTTGTTAATTTTTGTCACACCCGTGACCGGCACTCACCATTTTAGTATTTGAATGCATAACTTTTGGTATATTGAAGATGGTAGCAGGTTAACTTTTATTTATCAGTAAAAAATAGGCATATGATCAGTTTAAACAGAAAACAACAATGAATTTCAAAATTAAAAAAAGAAAAAACCTAAAAAATTTTTCTTTTTGAAAGTTTGGGGTGAAGTTGCCAAAGTTAGCAGACTTGCACTATTTCAACACAGGAAATCTGCATACTAGGCGAACAGTGCTCCTTTCCAAGTTATACTGATGGTATGTGATAAAGTGTTTGAAATAGTTGAGAATAGGAAATACACAAGATTTTATTAAACTCGTTTTTGGAAAGAGACACATTTCACCAATGGTCACCAATTTTGTGTTATAAGGCAATGGAGATGTCACACACGCAACCACCAATGTCACACGTGACCGTACTTAGTGATATAAATTTGTTAATACTAAGATAAAAGTGGCTTGTTACTTTAATTACCAACATTGTGTAATGACAACTACAATGTCGTTCTGAAATAAATATAGAATGTGAGTATTAAATAATCACAGAATTTTACAGTTGAATTTTGAATTCTAAAAAACCCCTTTTGTCTGCGGTCACAAACGTGACCGAACTTATTTGCCCCTAATGACAAATCACCAATCTGGCAAAAAGTGGAAAACATTATTTTTGGAAGTTTGAACTAAAGGTTACTCATTATACCAAAAGTAATAACAGATTGGTTATATTGGCAAAACGCGTTGGGGTGTTGAAATCAAAAAAACAAAAAAATTACTGTTTTTAGGTCAAAAACGTGAACCGAAGAATGGCCTATGTGTGCGCTTGGGCAGCAGCCACCTTGAAGCGAAATGATGGTGGCCATTTACTGTGGCATATAATAAAGGGCAACGGCGGTTCTGCGTTGGAATGTTAAGGTGACTAAAGTGCTATCTAAAAACTGACTACTATTACTAGTATAAATTTAATACCCAGTTCAATATTTCTAGTTAAACTGTTATTAGCAAGAAGTAGGACAAGGAAAGTTTTTTGGTCTAAAAAAATTCACCAACAGAAACCATGGGTTGTGTTATTGTTATTTACTTTAAATTGTCACAGAATAAGTGTCACAAGTCCAGGGATCAAAAGAAAAGAGGTCTAATTGTTGAAAAACTACACAACTTTATCTGGAGTCATGAGGACCAAAAAGGTTTTGCCATATCTAAGGTCATTTGTTTCAGGATATAGGCTCATAACGGTTTAAGGTCATCATGGGGTAATTCTTTCAGAGTGCTCCATTTTTTACGAAAACTAGTCTCAAATATTGTATGGACATATCCTATATCAGAAAAATGCATTATTTTCTCGGCATTGACAATTTTAATATGAAATTAGCTGGTACGCGTTAATGACCCAAAGGATATGTAGGACCATTGTTACATTTTAACCGCTAATTACATGATCAAATGGTAAAATGAGTTTATATTCCCTGTCCTTTGGGACTATATGAAGAATTGGGACCATTTTGAAAAGATTTAAGCATTCTGAAAACGTAACAAGGATGACCTTTGAAACTTTATTGCCCTATAACTATTAACTATAACCCACAGATAGGGCAAATTATACCTTGTTTTTAATCCTTAGACAGGACCCAAAAATGTGGTTAGATTCGTAGAATTATACCTACTTTATATCCCCCTGTACAACCACTTCTCCACCTGCAAATACATGTTCGCCCACTTTATTTCTAGACTTTTGATATGTTATTATATTCATTCATTTATAAAGCTAACAATACCAATGTTTCTGTTGATTTTTTTTAGGTCACACCATTGTTTTATTTAATTTTTGTACTATAGTGCTACATCGTCTCATTTATCTTTATACTGGTGCTAACTGCGCCATCAGTATATCAACTATAATCGGTTTTGCAAACGAACTCTTTATTGATTTTATAATAGTGAAATCATATTCATTTCTGATTGAGCATAAATAACATTTCAATGAAATTTTATAGCACCACGATTAAAACGTAATTACTTGTTATTACTTCGTAGCTCCATGGTGGTGTTGTATGCAATATATGTCAGAGCTAAACTCTTAGGAATCCACTATTTGAAGGTCAGGAACAATATTTGGTTTTGGTGCGTAACATATTCCCATGACGCCAAAATGCTGTGAAATGGCCACGCCCTTTGGCGGGGTCACGCCCCCTTTGAGCGATAAGTAATACTGACTGTATCTACAGAAACCGTTTTTGGACCTAGACGGTTGAGAGACCACTCAAATGTGCGGAATGGCCACATTCTCATATGGGGGGGGGGGGAGGGGGGTCAAGTAATACATTTTATATCCAAAAGGCAAAGTTGTTAAGATAATTGTCAAAAAACTGATTTCACATATTGCGCACTATACAATTATGAATGAATTCATAAGGTTTCATACCAAAACAGGAAGGGAGTTCACCATACCCTTGGATTTTGCTCTAACTCTCCTCAGGGATAAATTTTTGGGATACTAAGGTTAGGTCAAAATAAAAATCGATTCCTTTCGTCTCCATGATGGACAGCCCGTCAAATGGTTTGGACTTTGAGCAAAATTGGGTAATATAGGTGAAAACCGTGCATTTGGTAAGTGGTGTTAAACAGTGTATTTTTCCACAACTCAATAAGTATGAGTTTTATGCATCAAGATCATTGCCCATTTGGATTTCAACTGGGATATAAATCGAATGCAGATTTTAATGTACTCTTTTCATTTTTCTGGGGGGGGGGGCCAAACAAAATGGTCCATCGTAAGTGAAAATATATTGTTTCCATTTTATAGGTACTTCAATGTTAAAGTAAGTTAAATGCTGCTGAAGGGTCTTTAACTTGATCTAAGCCCAACTGCATTGCTTGTGACATGAAAACAGACCTTATCATGGGATATCTGCAATCTTGCCACGAGCCGGGATGTTGTTCTCAATTTGGTTTTGGCAGGGATGTGGATCCAAGAGTCTGGAAGTGGAGCCATATCTATAACACTTTCGGCAAGTTGGAACCCATAGCGCGACCGCAGATACCGATTTAGGCCAAATTAACATGACTTTGCCTTTTTAAATCTACAATTTTGACCGGTTTAGCAAAGGATCTCCGATTGATGAAATTGTTTCCAATAATTATTTGAAAAAAATTGGAAAACGTGGGAACCCATATCTATACCAGATTTCGCAGGACAAAGGGATTACTCATATACAAAAAAACTGAAAAATTCCTACCATCATACTGGGCAAACGATCATGTGAAGAATTGACCATTGTTTGCCATTGCAGTATAAATGGCAGGTATATAAACGTGCTAGATATCATTACTTTGTATGGGGAACAGAGTTAGTAAGGAGAAAGTTCTAGTTGAATCCTTTAGATCAGTAGAGAAATGTCTAGAACAACCAAAGTTTAGAGAAGTCTAGCTATATTTATAGGGATAGTATTTTTGAGAAGTCCCATTTAATAGCAAAAAATTCATGCTGGTGTGTAGTTCCAAGTCTAATTATATGAACACCCCCAAAAGAGAGTAAACACACATCTCTGAAATTTGTCTCTCAAGTTCAAACGATACACGGATTATACATTTGGGGGTATAAGTGGAAGCGATTGTTATGTCCGCGTACTTGACACCTCATTTGGGCGATCGACTGAGTATGGTTGAAGTTAGTCGTTTCAAATGGACGTCAGGCAATCTGTTCTTCTCTGCACGACTAATTATCATTCTCTATATAGGGTTAATGCAACTTTTAAAATCCGGGGTGGGTTCGGTCAAGTGGGCATACACATTTCCAAACATTCGGCTTGGAACTGATTTTGTTCTCGAAAAGTTAGATATCAGGACTGAAAATTTGAGACATTTGCAGACTTGGAGCTAAAATAAGCTATACAGGCAATTTTTCCAAAGGGTTTTTAGGAAATGGCTGGAGATGGGTGACAATGGGGGCCTTAAGGGCTATACTATACCAGTAACCACATCCCGATGCTAAAGCCCTCCCAGGATATGAGAGATTCCAGAATCCATTGCATATTGTGGCAAGATGCATTACCCAGATTAATCAAATTACTTTTCTTTACCATTTCTATATATGTTGCAACTCTAAAAAAAATTTACATGTTTGAAATATACTGGGGAAAATGTGAATCAATAGCAAAAACAAAAAAAAAATACTAATTTTGAAGATCTAGATATGATTCATTGAGTTCAAATTTTTCATAAAAAAACACCTTTAAAAGTTCTAAATAAATAAGAAAACCAGCCATATTTTACCATTAAACTGTACATATAAATGGGGGTGGGGTGGGGAAATATGCAGAATACCCAGCATAATGCAGTTCAGGGAGCTCCCGATTTATTCTCTCAAATTATTTATAAGTGTGAATCCCCTTTTCCCATTCCCACAAGTATGACGGCATCTTGAGTTACTTTTTGATTGTAATTCTGATATTGCTACAATAGCGGACATTTTGTATTTGGCTGCCATTTTAAGATAAACTAGTTCCTAAATTATTTTAATGATTATTTTAGAGGTTTCACAAGTTCAGTGATGATCCCATACCTTTAATAAACTTAATGCAACATTTACCGGTTTGAATAGCGATATTCAGCACCACTTAATTTCTCTGTTGGTGGCCATTTTGAATTTCAAGATGGCTACTAATGTTGCTGACAAATTTGTTTTGTACTCTCAAAACCCTTTGGTGTATTTTTATAGCTAATTGTTTATACAATTGGCACTTAATTTGTATGATATATGGTCATAAATGACCTCGTTATTGATGATATAGGTTCAGATACGACTAAAATGACAGCCATTTTGATTTTTGGCCATATCTGAATTCGCACACACTTCTGAAAATTGCATCAGGCAATTCTGTGATCTAGAGTACCCATAGATCATATTTAGATATGTAAAGTTATATTCTAAATTTTCATCACTGGGTGTCAACTTTTATGGTCGAAGTCCCTGCACTAATTGGTATTTAGAAACATAAGAAATTTAAACGTTTAGTGTGTAAAACCCGTTCAACCCTTAACTTACAGGGGAGGGGGTTGTTACCACTCCCGTCGGAAATTCTTTTTAAATCAGCCGATGCTTGTGACCTTGGTGGTGCAGTGGGAAGCTATGGTCCTCCTCTTTCCCCCGGGGAAACTTTTATTACCTCACAAAAATGTGCCTAAACGCGTATTTGCGCTTGGCAAAAAAGGGAACACCCTGTGGCTCTAAATATGCAACCTAAATAGGAATTTCGATAAGTATTATGAAACGATTATGTTTGAGTGTGATGTATGTATAGGTTTGTGTGTTTTTGTTCACACATTCAAAGCGAGGACTAAGGTATAGCTAAACACTAACAAAGCGAGGAATTAGACTTACTTTATAATGCAGTATGCTATGTTAACACTTAAGCATAAGGTCTTCTACACTGCAGCTGGTGTATAAAGGGTCCAAGTGGATCCCCCTCTGAAAACCATTTTGCCGTTGAAATATTTGATCAAAACTCTGGTCATTGGGGTACATGAGGTACATCAACACGAAAAAAATGAAATCGATTTTACAGATTCAAAATGACAGTCTAACAACAGATTTTATGACCTCCAGCAATTTCTCCCTCTCAAAAATTAAAAATCACTTTCCCGAAGGACTTTTTCCATAAAATTTGGCTCATAATAGTAAAACATGAAAACAATTACACTCCTCAAGTGAACAGTCCAAAAGTTACTCCAGGATGATTTAAAGGAAAAACAAATTTTGAATAGTACCACCAAAGAGCTTATTTATGCTAATTAGTATAAAAACGCCATGACCGATTTGAATTGTTTCACCAAAATATGCAAAACTGATATTTAGGCAATTAAATCCTGGGTCTACATGGGCCCCCTTCCCTTATGCACTTAAGTGTTAAAGAAACAGCACCCGTAGGATTTTTGTGCTAAAACAGATTACCTTGTTACTTTGCATTCAATAGGGACCAAACTGTCAGAAAAATTTTCAGACCGCTTCCCGCATCCTAAAAAGTTAAGGGGAGTACGGGGAAATTTGAAATAGAACCAACCAAATTGCGTTTTAATGTACACTAACAAGTTTGTCTCATTATAATGATTAAAAGCATAGTTTGCCTAGATTCCAACATTAAAGCGACATACATGTAGCTATGGTTGAAGGTCATCCTGGAATCAAATTTACCCGATTGCATAATTAAATGGCAAAATGTATCAAGGGTCTGCATGGTCTATGAGTAGGAAACAGTGGACACCACTTTCAACAGCAGTTGAGCAATTACCACGGAATGACCTTGAACCTTTAAATCCCCATACCCGTAAAACTATCAGGCAAAACCTAGACAAAAATACCTTATTTTAATCCTCTCAACAAGAGTAAAACAAGACGGATATATATTAGTATGTATTTTAACATAATTTAATTTAAAAATCACCCTGTGCTAACGGTAACGATTCAGGGGTCTGAAAATTTGGTTCCCGTCATTTTCTGAGAGACTAGTCCCTTTTGAAGCCCAAACAATAAAGTCAATTTTGGCATGAAAATCCTACGCGAATACATGTCATACCGCATTATTACGCTATCTTTGTCACTGTTACACATCAATGCCAAACACTCCTACAGGCATGGTATCTGCTCGTAACATGTCACATTTGAGCGCTCTTGGGAACTAGCTTACCACAACTTAAATGTAGCAAAGTGTCATTTTAATTGGTTTCCAAATCCATTTTACCGGTTTCAGCATATTGATGTTGCTCTTCTTGTTCGCGCGCATCTAGAAGCCAGGTTTCACGGATCTTATTTTTCCGTTAATTGAAATAGCTGTATCACTTTATTAAAAGGTTTTATACCGTTAAAATTTGAATATTCACTACATGCGTGCGAGAGCCATTAATAAAATGACATTATCACTGCCATATATCTATTTAATTTTTTTTAAATACAACATCTGTACTGAATATATTTGTCATATTTTGCATTCAACGAATACTTCAAAAGATGAAACAGATCAAGGAGAACGTATAGAATCAGGCATCAATGTCACTTAAAAATCCCCAAGCATTAATTTTTCAATGTTACCGGACGCTATAAAACACTTAACTATATCCTCAAAAGCTTTTCTTACAATAGGTATGAAATCCATCGGGTTTTCCCATTTTAAAAGGGTTAACAGCATTTTACAAGGGGTTTGAATGAGTCTTCTGAAAAATGAGGCAAATATAAAGACCTTTAGGAGGACTTGTATATTTTTTTTACAATGCGTTTACTATCATAACTTTGGTCAATATTGACCTTGGACATTTGCAATTACACATATTTAGAAAGAAAATGATATAAGGAACTAAAAACAATCATACCACAACATTTTAATCAATTTAACAGAGAATCAACATTGCTACATTCTACCTATTTTGGGATCATATGTAACGTTATAAAGACCCCCCAAAAAGTAATGCAGCATGTCTAAATACCCACATAGGTTACAAACCATTGGTCTTTGCACGAAAACATAAAATTATACAGGGTGAGTCAAAAAGATTTACACTCGTTTTGTTTGAATTTTTCTAAAGCAGTGAAAAATCTACCAAAGATACCGGCTATCACATATGAAACTAGGTTATTTCACCTACTAGAGAAATTTTAAAAAAAAAAAAAAAAAAAATTTTTTTTACAATGCGTTTACTATCATAACTTTGGTCAATATTGACCTTGGACATTTGCAATTACACATATTTAGAAAGAAAATGATATAAGGAACTAAAAACAATCATACCACAACATTTTAATCAATTTAACAGAGAATCAACATTGCTACATTCTACCTATTTTGGGATCATATGTAACGTTATAAAGACCCCCAAAAAAGTAATGCAGCATGTCTAAATACCCACATAGGTTACAAACCATTGGTCTTTGCACGATAGTTCGTTTTCTTCCGTAAATTTTGATACCCTTCTTGCCCCATTGCGATCAATATTGCCAACACAATACCCATTATAAGAAAATCTCTCCCTTTTTAAAAGTTTCAAAAAAGGGTATAGCCATATTAATTGCCATTCAGTGAAAGACCGCATTCTTCCGCGTGAAGTGTGTGTCACTTAATGCATGGTTGTGTATTGTAACCTTGTAATAATGTAACTTTGAAAATGTGACACATTTTCGTAAAATGGACATTGTGTTGGCGATATTGATCACAAAGGTGTCAAAATTTGCAGAAAAAAATAGACTATTGATATCATTTTATGTTTTCGTGGATAGACCAAAGGTTTGTAACTTATTGGGGTATTTAGACACGCTGCGTTACTTTTTGGGGTCTTTATTTTTAACGCTGATTCTAAAATATATATTTTGAGAC
>JAMKCH010006916.1:0-32260 GCA_023653785.1 Ophioderma brevispina
CAACATGGAAGGTGTATTTCATCATTCTAGCAGATCTTCTGTTTTGTATGTAGTTTGTGGAGAAAAACTTAATCCCCAAATTCCAGTTGATTCCAACTGTGCATTTTTTTTTTTTGCATTATGACGTCGGTTTCTAGCCTATCTCCCAGGAGGTACTGAAGGAGTGAGGGAAGAGGGGAACAAGAAAAGTCCCAAATTTGGGTGGGATTCGAACCCTGACCCGGGATAGCACGCTACGGCGGTGTCGCTGGCCCAGCCAGCGATTTCGTGCCCATATGAGTCTTGGTTTGATGACGTCATCGCTGCTTTCTGGACTTAGTGCATTTTTCTCATTAACACAGCAAGTTTTGGTGAGATTTAGTTGTGCTAGGGCTAATTACAGGCAGACTCAGATTTTGAAATGTAATTGTTCTGTTTATTTCTTAAAATAGTCGATTAAAATTTCAGAAAGTCACCTTATCTGGTCAATTCCAAAGTTTGAGTTGAATAGAATGTATATTTGATAAAGTAAACCTCCATGTTTAGTATAACAATACCATAGGATGTGTATAATAAAATATTGCAGAACCAGAATTTTATGACAAATTTGTCATTTTCTATATGAAGGATATTGATTTGAGCTTAGCTATTTCACACAGTGATTAGTATGTGGACAAGACTTACGTATGCAAAAAACATGATTTGTTAGAAAATTGAGGGTGCAATTCTTGAGAAATCTGTGAGTCAGCCTTTAAGATCAAGGATGCCAGTTTTAACTATATACATCATTATTTCAAGATATTTATATTATCTACAACTAAACCACTTTGAAGGAGATTTAACTCATTAACAATGGAATTGAAAGTTTAGTCTTTCTAAAACACAACACAGGAGCATTTTCAAAAAAGTGCATTCACAGGGTTTCGAACGTGACAAATTCTTTGCGCACTCGGCATGCTGTGCACTCGTGCATTTAACACACTATCCTGATGTACGCATACACACTATGGTTTCATTATAAATTAACAATGGTACGCAACAACATGAAGATAAATGAAGGGCAGTTTACCCCATGTGAAGAAATAACACAAGTAGTTGAAAGAATAACCTGGTGGTTACTTTCAGAATAAACTTTACAGTTTGCAACAAATTAGTCTATATCTTGTCATAAATGGCTTAATTTTCTCCAAATCTGAAGGAAAGTATACGCATCTTATATATAGGGGTAGCACTAGGGTGTTTTGAGTGAATTTTGTTTATTTGAATTTGTGCTGGTACTAAAAGTTATAATTTCTTATTTCCATTCTGAATTATATCTACTGATACCAGTTATTAACTGTAATACAAATGCTTACTGCCTGTGTGAAAAGCTTAAATTTATTGACCTTTCATTCCCAAAATGTATTTCCAAAAATACCATTTTTTTCTAAAGGCTTTCAAAATTAATATTTTCATGAAGGAGACTGGGGGGCACAGTTGTATTCAAACTGGTGTGAACAAGAAAATGCGTAAAAAGGGTCCCTTTTTTCCAACAGGTGATGTGCGCGCGTACATTGATTAGGGCGTCAAAACAGCAGAATATGGAAAAAGGGTATGTTTTTCTTACCCATGAAATTGTGATGTGCATGTTTAGGGTATGTATAGTAATATTCAAATTAAACAGAGATAAAATCATCGAAAATATTGTAAATCGGTAGTAAATGCCAAATAATAAAGGGTATATTAACGACATAATGCATTGCTTACTTGTTTAGGGTAGCAAAAACAGACAAAAAATAGGGGTAAGTCGGGTAATGCCGAACACCATTCGATTGAAGCCAATAAGTCCATGGTAAAACAATGTTTGATAAAGATAACCATATCAATAAAAAGTGTAAGCAAAACTCAAACTCAAACCTGTTAAAAAAGAAGTTATGATCAAAACAAAAAAATGGCGTCGTTCAGGATTACCCGACACCTCACGGCTAATGCCGAACGTGGTTTTTCAATGGCAGCCACTTTGGGGATAAAAATAGCAATTTTTGTTTCTCGCAACATAAAGTTATGACAATAATGTATATTGAAAAGCTCGATGAGAGTTTCAAATTATGTAGATGAGATGGTCACACCAATATTGGTTGCCATGGAAATGGGTCATTCGGGATTACCCCAAACCAGGTGATGTTTGTAATCCCATTACTTTCATAAACTTTATCATGGACGTGCCCCTGTTGTACGTGTTTTTAATTGTGAAGGAACCCTAGTCCTATTAAACTATTAAACCCCTTTCTCTCTCTCCCTCCTGTCGCAATATAGCGAAATCGCTGCGTTCGTGATTACCCCGCGTTCGGGATTACCCGACTCTCCCCTACTTGTTTGGGGTATGTTTTTTTAGTCGGGGGCCCGGGGGAAATACTTGTTTAGGGTGCATTCTGTTGGGATTCTACCAACTCAGACAAGCAAATTTAAAGGGGCATTTCATGATCCACAACCTCGTCCCCCCCGACCTACCTCAAAAAAGTTGAGATTTTAATATCATCTGAACCGTTAGCCTTAGTAATTCATGTGTACCTAATTTAACATGCAAATTCGGTCATATCTGTAAGAAATTCGCAATTTTGCATTTTCTGTCTGTATAAATAGACAAATTAAAACACAGTGGCCTATGGGACTGTGGGAAACAAGCAATTGCTCATAACACAAAACTGCAAGATCGGGATCAACTCAAATTTTGTGAATAAGCTTTTCTCAAGGATATCTAGTGAACAATGAATAAAACAGAAGGTGCTGGAATCACAAATTCATAGCAACATAGCAACATAGCAATTACTTTCTTACACAACTACATCCTTGTGTTATTACTTGAAGAGGCACAGCACTGATGTATGTGTTGGCATTTGACAAGTGTTACAATTCAGTGCCAAATTGAAGACTATAAATGGCAATAATAGTAAATTTGATTGATTATCTGCCAAGTGTAAAAAGTATTAATGTCTGAGATCCTTCAACAAATTCAAACACAACATTCATAATTGTTGTCAGCTAGCCATATCAAATTATGGCTCACAACAGCTAAAATCTCAAACTGCTGTAAAACTACTAATTTCACGAAATTTGTAGGGACAGTAACTTGTGAAAAGAAACTGCTGCATTTTTTCATCTCACATGAAATATTAATTACTTTTGCATACAGGTTGGTTCTTGCTCATATGTGAACATTTTCCTGCCAAGACATTTGTGAAACTCACAAAAATTAGCAATGATATTTGTGAAATTTCCTGCTGCAAAAGAGTGTTAATTTACAGTACTTGATAGGACACCATAACAAAATATTCACAAGAATATAAATATGAAATGACAAACAACTTCTTTGACTATGTAAGACCTACACAATTTTACTGAAAATTTGACAGTTTCAATTGAGATAATTGAGCAAATCTACCAAACTAGCTCTTGTCACACCACCAGTCAGCACCCAGAAGTCATCAAAATCCATATACACCACGAAGGTATATAGCATACTCTACTACATGTATTACTATACAACTTAGATGTTTCGAAACATCTATCACCAGGAATCAGTTGAAATGAAAATTGTCATATCAATGATCCAGTTGGCTCTAGGTCTAAGCCATGACTTTTGGCAGAAATTTTGTCAAGAGTTAACCACCAGACCTTAACAGTTTCAAATTGCTTCTGCAATCAATTCAAATGGAATGATGAAGCGTTCAATTTCAGCACAGACCTGTCCTACATATGCTACTTTTGCTGCCAGGGGTTGAAACCTTAATTGTGCCATTTCCTATCTAGGACTGTGTTCAACTTGGTGTCACTCTCATCCTGGGGACAAAGTCTCTATTGCTTTGTATCAATCACTGTATGCTGGGAGAACTTGTGCCATGGGTGTATGAGTCACTTCATAAATCAGTAAACCCTCAGGTGGACTTGGGTTTTGTATGTTCTATTCTAGCCCAAGATAGTTGGAGTGTTAACCCTTTCAACCATGGTAGATTCTGTGTAGATTATAAGACATAAGTCAGCGGCTTTTGAGATGTCTTCCTAAAAGAAAGTAGGTTATTTGGGAAGACATCTTATAACCACTGACCTAAGACTAGACTTTTTTGGAATAATTTGAATGCATTTTTCATGCTTATTCTGAATATATCATGAAAAATGCATAATTTTTGAAAAAAAGAATTTTTAACACTGAGCAAATATATCAGGGACTTGAGGGTTAACCATTTTTCTTTTCATATTCTGAAGAGCTCGAAATATGGCTTACAGAGGCACAGTGGTAAATTTCTAACTATATCAGCACAACAGGAATGCAGCTACAGTGACCAGCTTCAGTCACTTTATTTCTAGAACCAGTCAGATTATTCAGAAAGATCCCTGTTTGATTAGCTCATCCCACTGAATCCTTTCCAGTATAGAGAATGTCATCTGGTCCACATTGACTGAAGGAATAAAAGGGCACAGGCAAAAACATTTTCAACATGTCATTTAATCACCTTTATTTGTTTGCAACCAGGTTGAGTGTGTTGTCATGGGCCACATCTTGCTCCAAAGAAACCAATCGATATGGACTGTAATATGATTGATGGTATTATTCTATTCAGAAACAAGGCCCAAGGCTTTGCTACTACTTTTAAAATAATGGCATCAAAGTTCGTATTTCATAGTATTTGTCCCTTCATATTGATGAGAATACAACAAGCACTTCGATAAAAAAAACTCTTATCCAACTTTAGCTCTCGAAGTCTACATTTGGAGCTAAGCACCACAAAATACACACACAGTAGACCTTTTCAAATCAACAGCTATGACACCGGAAAACATTCACAGCAAAAAAAAAATGTATGTAAGTACCCTTACAAGCTTGTGAAATTCACAAGCTATTGTCAGTGACACACATTACATTGACAGGGGCATATTCAGGCCTGGAGTACCTCGGGGTGCGGTCAGGGGACCTCTGATATGTAAAGTAGGCTGATATGTATAATTGTTTTGCAACCTCCCGTAGTGCTCGTGCTGCTTCTGCGTCCTGGCTGGGTACGCTGGTGATTGAGGTGCAACTTGTGTAACCCAACAACAACGTGTGTTGGCCCGTTATTATAAACTGGATACTTATACGGGGTCATCATAAACAAATGATTTCAGAAAACTTTGATTTGAATTTGATGACTTTTGAAATATCCATTGCTTATTTGGCATAATACCTAACTTAAAGGCACTATCAGTGATTTGCTAAATCATAAGATCGAAAAAATCATCAAAAATCAGATTTTTACATGTCTGTAACAAGTACGGGTACCCTAACATACCCTGTAAACGATAAGACCAGAAGCAACCTAATAAGCACAAAATCGGATATTTTAGTCATTACTGTCCGAACGGACACTTACTACAACACGTAATTGAATGGAGAGTCATATCTTTGAAGACCGCCATTTTCTTCCTTTTCTGCCAATTCTTCACTTGGAAAAAGTAACTTATGAGAATTTTACAGACTTATCCTTCAATTTTATGCATTTCCTGTAAATTTCAAATATTTTGACTCTTTCGGGTAAATCACTGGTAGTGTCTTTAATTGCCTTACTGGTCACCCCCTTCTGGTCTCCACTTCAATAAGGGGCTGATTTACTCTTAAGAAGAAGAAAAAGAGTGAAATTCACTATCACTTTAATTTTTCTCCTACTGCAGTCTTTTGAAATAATAAAATTTTACTCCTTTGACAAGATTAATGTTGGAGGCCATGTTTTGAAATCATTGGTTCTACAGAATACAAAAAAATTGACTTTGCTGTAATTGACTGTGCTAATCAGAATGCCAGGATGATTTGACGGAAATACAATCGTAGAAAACAAAATTTTAAAATGTCAAAATGTTGAATTAACATTTCTTTAAACAAGCTTGTAAGCCTTAATAATAATAATAATGTGTATTTTTACGGCACGACATATCCTTATTGAGTACGATGTAGATGCACCACAAATATTGACATGTATGATTTCCCCACTGCAATCATTCTATGTTATACAACAAGAGTATTTTGTTATTTTTTTGGTAAAATATTTTTATGGCATGAAAATTTTTATAAGCAAGAAATTGCCTTTTGCCGTCCAAAATTATTGCAGAATTTGACCATTTTTTTCAACAAATTCTTGTAAAAAACCTGACTTGCAGTAATCAGTTTTCAAGAATGGAAGCCTTATACAAAATTTATGAAAATAAATGGCCCCGAAAATGAAGAATTTGTCGGCAAAGCAGACATGGCTCTCACTCTTCCACTTTGACATTTCATGTCACTCTTAATCATGTATTAAGTGAACTATAGTCTCTCATCATTGTCATCACCAATTCTTAATTAGGCACTGCATAATACAGCATTATTTAATGAATAATGGGATCATAAATCATCTACTTCCCCTTTAGCTATAATCTAGTGCAAGCCCCATTTGTGTCATTACTTCACATTATATTGACAGGGCATAACTTAAGTAATCGTAAGTACTAACAGCAGGAAACATTCAGTATTATGGTTTCCTCTTGCTTTTAGAAGAGCAATTATTAAAGTGCATTTGTGATCTGACTTTTAAAATCATTAAATAAACATCTGAAAAAGTTATGAAACAACCAAGTTTTGTGGGAATCAAAAACCAACTTGTGGTTTTGAGGACGAGATGCATAAAGCTACCAAAAAGCCCTATAGATTATGAATATGGTCTTCGATTCGGTATAAAATTCAAAACAAGTTATGGGGAAATGGAGGGGTAACAGAAACAACATGACCATAATTATTCAACAAGAGGGTTCTTCCCCCGGCCCGCATGCAGGGGGGGGGGTGCGTCGCACCCCCCCCCCCCCCCCCCATTTAACACAAAAGGGGCAAAAAAGTCACTTTTGCTGAAATTTTTGACAAAACGGTCCAATTTATGAGAAAGTTTGAACTTGTTGGTGATAAAATGTTCAAAAAGTAAACAAATGTACCATTTTAGGGGGGGTAGGTCCACTTTACAAAAAGGTCAAATTTTCGAAAAAAAAAAAGGTCCACTTTTAAGTTCCGCACCCCCCAAAAAAAATATAAATACTGCTAGGCACTGTTCTTGAACCTTGTCTCACCTAATGTAGATCATCACAGATTGCAAATATGGTTGTGAATCTGTGTCAGTATATAGTATATTCATCCTATCAATTACATGATTTTGTGTATCCAAGACAGCTTTGCCATCTGGGAATTTGAAAAACGACCCAACAAGCTTTCTTAGAAAATGCAGTGGATGATGTACTTGTGATCCAAGCCATCATCAAGGATGACCCAAAGCTCAAGAAAATTCAAGTAATATCTGGATTTGACATATGTATATTCCAAATTTTTTTTTTTAAAACTGACTTAAACTTTAATTATAGAATTGGAGGGCCTTAATGAGTGATTCTAGCAGAATCTATGACGAAGATCGGAACTCAAGACAAATCAAGTAATGATACAAACCCTGAGAAAGAAATTTACTTTTCGGGTGTATCATTACGTGATACCTCGCGTGCATTGATTGAGTTTCGTTGTCATTAGATTTCTGCTAGAATCCTGCATATAAGGCCCTCCCATTCTATAATATAAAATTATAATTACGGGCAGCTTGAAACTCTGAAAAAGACTGAAATACATAGTGCTCGTTCACTGGATCCCATTAAAAACAGTTCCTCTGTGGCCCAGTGGATATTCTCACGCCTGAAAAGTGAGAGGTTCCGGTTCGAGCCGTGATTGTTCATCTTATTAGTTCTGTGCCGCCAGTTTCGCCGAAGATTATATATAATAAGACTTAAAACGTTGTTTAGGTTTTTTCATCTAAGATCAGTTTGGAATATTAAACTACATCAAATTACATTAATCTCCGGCCTTTTGTATCATGTGCTTATTCCATTAAAAGAATAAAGCAATGAGACAGGATACAGAGTGGATGCGAAAGGTATAAATAATAATTATGCCCATACTGCCGCATTTATTTCATTCAAACAGATGTCTGAATGCACATTCTCAATGTGCGGCAATTGATATCATCAAATGATCTGAAATACTATACAGTTTTTGGGACACCCGGTATTACACATTTCTTACTCACATCCCTTGCCACACAGTAGCAGTGACAAATCCAGCCTGTGGTGTTGGTGCTATAAACTGCAAATAAAGCATAACTGTTTAACAAGAGCAAGTGGGTTTTCAACTTACAAGATAGCTTGTATGATATTAAGTCATTGGGGATATTGTGTATGAGTCACTGTCTAACAAATTATTGGCATTCTACAATGCTCCAGGATGTTTTAATCCACAATTAGTTTACAATAATATTATCCCCATACAACAAACAAAAAACTGTCCCTAATTAGGGGACTGATTATAATATTAAGCTGTGAGTTTTTGAGTGATTTCACACGTTATTTCAATCAATCAAATTTTTTTTCCAATCACTAACATATTCATAAAACAAAACAGTGATATAGGATCGCGCAGAAAGGCCAATTAGGCCCCGAAAACACTCACCCTTTGGAATACATCAAATAACACACATAAAGACCACAAACAAACGTAACTTCAAGACACACATACACCGAATCACACATCCAAAACGACTGCCTCCAAAAAATATCGATTTGTTATATGTAAAATTAGATTGCTTTGAAGTTGGGGTTTTGGAAGTGTTTTACTGATTTTGATGTTCAAGCATGGTTGTAAGGAATTCCATAAAGCTGGACCAAATTTTCTGATTGCCTTTGATAAAATGATTTTTGGCTTTTGGTATGTTATAGTTTCGAGCATTTCTCGTGTGATCATCATTAATTTTCGGCATGTTTACAAAATATCTATCAAAGGTTACTGGTAACTGTTTATTATAGTTCTTATACATAAAGTTTGCCCATATTAATTTTGTAGGTATCAAACATTAATATACTATAGCGAGAGAAAAGGGGAGCGGAATGACTTCGGTAATGACTATTAGAAACTGTGTTCTAAAGCCATTTTTGATAATCTAAAATTTTGTTTACGTATACCTCGAGGCATTCCCCCCTATTAGATACCAAAATAAATTTTTTAATAGCGCATAATAAGTGTACAAAACAGAGTATAAAGTATACGCATCTGGTCAAAATGTTGATCTTTTAATCCACCAATATTCCTTGATATTATTTTAGACAAAGCACTAATACTTTCACAATGGGGATATTTTGATAGTACTCCTTTATATCGGTGCAACAATCATAATTTTTCACATTTTTTGGGGGGGGGGACACCTGTTATGTGAAATCTTTGAAATTTTTGTACCAACAAAGAAATAATCGCAAGTTAATCCTTTCTCATGGGGATATTTGATGTAAGCTTTATACCGGTGTCCAAAAATCAGAATTTTCACAGTTTTTGGGGGGACACCTTTATGGAAATCTCTCATTGCACTTTAAATCTGCCCTTGTTTTCATGCATGTTTGACTGAGGGAGATTAACCTTTCATTTCAATGTGGCGCCTCATGTGTTTGTGTCAATTTTATTTTAATTTTATTCAAATGCTTTGCAGGACATGTGTTGAATGTACATGTACTATTATAGTTGGCATACACACACACGTGTGTGTTATGTGTGTTGGGGGCGCATAGGCCCCGCGTGCATGCATGCGTGGTTGTGTGTGTGTGTGCGTGTGGTGTCCACATAAACAAACACACACAATCACCATGGTAAAAGCACCCAAAGTATGTTTGTACTTAAAAACAGCCACATAAAGTGGGGCAGGCCTTCAATGTTTGTTGACATGAATTCTTTATTAAAACATCTCGGGATAATTTTGCTGGTGTCTGAATCATAACAATCCATCTGGCAATGCCCAAAGCCCTGCAAATATTCTGAAATAGGTGTCCAGTCAATATCAGTATGTTTTGCACTGGCTTCTGTCCACTCTCGGGACTTGAATTTGATTGCGGTTTGCCGAAAGCGTCTACTCGGGTAATGCCACACGGTTTTATATAATGATGACAAAGTCTTGACATCATGGCCCAATAAACCCTACAGTTCAATTCCCTGTAAAAGTTACCGGCAATTACACGACACTTGATTTGTCACAATATGATACACTGATGCACATGTGTGAATTGAACTTTTACAAACGAGTGTTTGCTGCATGTTTGTTCAAGGTGAAATGGGAGATTTCAGCATAGCAAGGGTCATAAAAAAAAATGTGAATAATTCTCGATTTTTGCACATGTTGTAAAGTTTTCTATCAAAAAATCCCATCTGAAAGAATTAAGATGAGAACTGGTTTTGTTTTGTACAAACATTGTGTAAATTTCTAATTTCCTATGGAGCAAAATATGAAAATCTGCCTATCTTTCCTATTGAAATATATAATTACAAATCACCTTTTGTTGGCACTTTAAAGTTATTCGGTAGGCCAAATAAAAGGCTAGGGAATCCATTGAGTGTCTAACCTATAAGAAATTACTACACATCAAAGAAAATTGTGATGAATTGAAATCTGTGCACCTTTAAAGGGGCATTTTGTGATTCTACCACCTTTTGTGTTTTTTTGTGGTTCATAGATATCCTTGAGACATGTTTATTCCACCTTTCAGTTGATTCCAACTCTGCTTTGGTGTTTTGAGTGAAAATGTGGTATCACAGTGCCCCAAGGGCCACAGTGCTGTAATTCTCTCTGGTAAAAGGACACCATATTCCCTAAGTGCCACTTTTTGCAGAGACAAACATGTTTGCACATCAAAATAGGACACATGGAATAGTATGGACTTACGATAATATAAGAAATGCAAACTTTTTTACATGCCAAGTCAGCGGCGGTTGGGGGGGGGGGGGGGTGTGGGGGGATGAGGATCAACAATGCCCCTTGAATATCAACTTGTAAATAACAAACACAGCAAATGTATTTCTAGCTGGAATGAAATACAGATCTGATGGGCAATATGCATTGACCAACTCACAATCGAATGTCTATTTTCTGTCAGATTTGTGAATATTGAGTCATCGCAAAGGGTTTTAATCGTAGGGGGCCATGGGGACCCCATCTGGCCAGATCCCCACATCTAACCCAAATCCTCATTTCCCATTCTCCATCAAATTTTTCTTCGTACAAAAACCCAAACAACAAGAAAAGAAGAAGGGAAACACACAGAGTAAAATTTACTTAAAAACTAGTGACAAATAGTAGATGTCCAAATAAGCAGAAGAAGAAACAATACCGTTTTAAGCTTTATAGTATTAGTATTGGAACTTAAATCTCAAAACAAATATATACATCAGTTAGGCGATGCAGTACATTCATTTTCAAGAACAATGAAATCTAAACAGCAACCAATACTGATTTCATCTACTCTGAGTGATGAGCATTTAATTAAGCGTCACACGGATACATTTTGAGATTCCCAATCATATGTTTTTTCTATTTCCTCAAAACGTAATGTCAATTTGTTGAAAGCAATTATCTATGGTCTTCAGGGGAAATTCTGCAAGTCCAAAGTTACTTGAGCATTTTGGTCACGTATAAATGATCAGATCCCAAAGCAATCATTTTCCTCGATTTGCCCACTCTGGCTCCAAAATTATTAAACAGCCACGATTCACAAAGGCACCAATCGGTACTTTTCAGATATTTCAATGTAGTGTTGATATTCAGCCAACCTAAAAAATACTAAATCATATGTTTTACAACAATGGCATTTTTTTATTTTGGCTTATGTACTTCAGGGTGATTTAATAATTCCTAAGCATTCTTATATGCAAATAACAAAAAACAAAAATGGGATACATTTTTATGGAAATGTCCTGGGCCCTTTTAAAATTGATTTTGAAAACCTTGAGCATCAGAATTATTTGCAACTCAAGCCACTAATCCTATCCTACATGATTTCAATAAACAAATTGATGCACTTCTTCATGGGGAAATACAAATGGGTTAAAATGAAATTTCTAAAGCAGCTCTCCTTCTAAGTATTCCTACTATGGAGCTTGCTATAAAAAGGTTGGAAAAGGTTCATCCAAGGTTAATTGCACTCTTTGTATTTTTTGTCATGGACTTCTGGATAAATGTCCTGGCCCATCGCACTGGTCTTTTTCTTTAATACTTTTTCTATATATATTGACTTTTTATATATTTTTTGTCTTATGTTGGGTATGTTTTTAAGTTAGAATTTTCACCCCACAGCTTTCGGTGTTTTCAATTTCTGGTATCCATCCTCTCTAAGTTGTTAACAAGTTTCTTCTTCTGCTTTAAAATTCAAAGTATTCTTATCAACAAGTAATAGGTATTAACCCTAATGCCACATCTCTCTCTCTCTATCTCTCTCTACGAGCCCGAATCTCCCAGGAGGGAGTGAAGGAATGAAGGAAGAGGGGAGGAATAAGAAAAGTTGCACATTCGGGTCGGTTTCGAACCAGGGGCCCTCCATGACTGGGGAACGCCCACACCCCACAAAAATTTCGAGCCCAATGGTCTTAGTTTTGATGACGCAATTGCTACTTCCACGATTAAGTGCATTTTTATCACTCTGATGGAGACAAACTGTCACATGATCCAACCCGAAGTACCCGACGTGTTGGTGTTCACAATGGACTGTCAGCCTTACTTTCAATCAACCACAGCTCAAGGCAGTCGCTGCCAATACGCAGTCTCGAACGAAGTGCCGTGTGATTTTGTGAGATTCATTGGTCTAAGGGTTAACAGTAGTACTTTGTGTCCACATTACCATGGGTCTAGGGTGGGTTTGAAATCTGTTGTGAAATTTTTCCCGACGATATAAAAAAATCCTTTTTGTGATAAGTCAGGGAACAAGCTTGGATAACATGCGAACTCGTTTTACCGATGCATAAAATATGTCCCCCCGCTGACACTGCAACTACAATGTCTAAAGTCTACAACAATATGAAAACCCGCCATCCCCCTCCTCACACCCCACCTGTCCCCCCTCCCGACATCCCCTCATCCCCCCATGACACCAGCCCTGTACCACCCCTCCCTGACCCACCAGCCCACCCCACCTGGACACCCTACTCCAGACACCCCACCTCTTCTTCCCCTCCCCGGACACACCCCACCCCTCCCTCCCCCTCCCCAAGACCCCCACCTACCCGAGATGCCCCCCTCCCTGAGACAAACCCCACCCCTCCCCGCTACACCCCTCCCCAGACACCCCCCCCTCCCAATACCCCACCCATCCCCTCCCTGAGAGCAAACCACCCCTCCCCCACCCCGAGACCCCACCACCCTTTTTCCAACACCCCTGACACCCCACCCCACCCTCCCCGATACAACCCCCCCCTCACCTTCGATATCAATGTACCGTTCATCAACTACAGGTACGGGTTATGCATATTTAATTAGATCAATAATTGCATCAAAAATGCCCTTTTTATTGTCCCACAAGCACTTGACCCAATTACAATGACACAAAAGATGTATTGTAGGCCAAGAGTGTTTTTCACATAGAAAAGGAAATTTGTATCATCCGATACAAGGCAAGTATCAATACAGCACTTAGGCATATTTAATTAGCCATTTGCATACTTAAGCCGTTGGCCGCATATATCACACACTTTTCAAATTCAAAGAAGATGCACACCATAGGCTTTCATGCACTGAAGTGTTTTGCGTATCCGATGTACCGTTCAAACAATACGATTACCAGATTTTTGCATATTAATTAGCTTATTTGCCTCTTTAATTTGCCTGAAAATACACCCAAAATTTATCAGGTTGAGAACTCTTCACCCCTCTTTCCTTCCCCAAGTTTACATCATTTTACAACTTTACCTAACTCCAGATTTTCTTTATTCAATTAGATACTTAATTTGCATATTTTTAAATGCCCAAATCTAATCATAGGTCGAGAACCATCAACCGCTTTTTTCCACCACGTTACATCAGTGTTGCCCTTACTGAACTCCAGATAAATTGTATACAAGTGGTTAACATTTTTATCACGGACGACGGACGGACAAAAACGGACAACAACGCAAACTCTTTCGGTGGGGACATAAAATGCTTCTAATATTCCTCACCCACTACTGACTCTTAATTTCTAATAGCCCTCCCGAACTTGTTTGTCTTTTCCCTTCATGTGCCCTGCTAATGAAAGCACTTCAATGATTTTCAACTGAGGTACAGTTTACCATCACTTGCCACTTTACTGTCAAGATAATACACTTTGATGTCATTCTTAACTCTTGCACCTCAAACACCTTTAGCTTTTGCACTGATGGTAACTGAGGGTGTCTTCAAGCAAACCAGGGTGTGTTTCGTAATGCTATATTTTGATATATTTTAATTGACTAAATGCCTAAATGAATTAATTACATTTACATGCCTACTGTTAGCCCTCTGAACCTATTACAAAATGCAGGGCATTTTTTAAACAGCCATTTAGGCTAGCTGTTATAAATCATGTCAAACTCAATACATCTATAATAGCACAGAATTATCTTAACACTTTACAACGAGATGTTTGAGGCGATATCTAGCAAGATTTTTATTAGATACTGTGGATTGTATCTCCTCCAAGTGTTTGTCTAGCTCCTTGAAGTGAGTATCAGATTGTTCTAAGAGATGGCTCTATCTCCCTACAGGATTGCAACATTCCTGTCGGTGTAATAAAGGATAAAATCGATCTTGAGCTGTCAGATCTTGACCTATATTTTTAATTACCAAGTCTGAACACGCAGTTAATGGTCGCTAAGTGGGGCTACTTGGTTCATAGACCTTTGTGTTTGATTAAAGTTACAAAGTTTTGAACATTGGAAAGCACTTTGGAAAATAAGCAGAATTGGAAAAACACTCATTTAAGAATGTGAGTGTATTTAATTACATTTACTAAATTTTCATAGCTGGGACTGTGGATTTTCTTGCAAGGACTTTCCCCAAACCACTTAGGCATGCTAAATAGTCTGTTTTTAATAATAATAATACTACAGCATTTACATAGGGCTTAATACAGAACAGCCTCCAAGCACATATTATTATTCACTGTCGGTATGACATCATCAATTTGGTTTCATCTAAGTAGCAGCCAGTTAAGCACACAGACCTACTAGCACTTAGAGGGAGATGGCCCGATTTAAGTATATAACGTTGTCATCTTGATAGAAGGGCATTTACCCCAAAACCCCCATCTCTAAAGTTTTGCACTGATATTTCAATCAGTTTTGATGTGAGAGCTAAAAATGCAATTTTATAAGCCCCATAGAGCAGTGTAAAATTAATATTGGTTGACCAAATTGGGACACATTTTTGCTCATAACTTCCAAACCAAACATCATTTAGCCCTAAGAATTCACAGCATAAATGAGAAAAAATAGTAGCTTTCTTCAGACACCAAAAGGTTAACCATTTCCATGCGCGTAGTCAGGACCTCACAACCCCAGGGTGCAGATCTTGGGGACGATCCAAACCACAACTGCAGGTGTACAGGAGCCGCTTAACCCTAGCACAGTTAGATCTCACCAAAACTCACTGTGTAAATTGAGAAAAATGCACTAGGAGTCCAGAAAGTAGCGATGACATCATCAAACCAAGACTCATATGGGCACGAAATCGCTGGCCGGGGGGCCCGCGACGGGGGGGACCGCCGTTAGCGTGCATCCCGGTCCATTTAAAGGGCTGTGTGCCCTAATGTGGCCCTGGTTCGAATCCCACCTGAATTTGCGACTTTTCTTGTTCCCCTCTTCCCTCACTCCTTCAGTTCCTCCCGGGAAACCGACGTCAGGGTTAGGGTTATGGCCCCTGGCATGGTCCAGGGGCAGAGCCCTGGATGGGGTTTCGGGGGCGAAGCCACCGGAAAAAATTTTTTTTCTTAATTTGAGCGTTATTCAATACACATTTTTAGACCCCCGGGGTGTACAAACTCCCCAAGCACCCCCTGGCTCTGCACATGATTTCTCGTAAAATCTGGGGTTCTAGGGACGAGGCTATTTGCAATCAGACTATGGCCCTTTAAGATTGTGACATGTCCCTTTTAACAACTCCCCATGTTATCGTTATCAATGTCATTGGGTGGAGAAAGGCAAAACTCCATATATCTGGGAAATTAGGCTAATTATTTCGCCCAGCACTGGCTACAGGACTTCTACCCAGAACCCTCAGGTTTTGGGTTGAAGTCCTGTACAGAGAAGTTTATTCAATACTGGGAAAATAGATTGCCATATTTCCACATATAACTATGCAGTATTTATACTATACCATGGCTCAAATCATGTGAAATTGGTTACAATGAAATATCAAATGGGTCCAAATTAATGTTACTGTTTTTATATGAATATGCCAAGGTTACCTATACTTTTTTCAAAAAAAGCAAAAATTATTCGGCTTTTAGATGTACCCCGCACATTAAAGTAATTCCATTTTACATGCGCACCTCTTGCCACAAGCATGCACCCTCGTACATCACACACTGCATCTGCTGCGGTAGTTGTTACTTGGCAGTTGCACCCATACTATTCTAATGCTAATTTGTGGTGGTAAAGAGTCCCTTGCCTATTTGCTGATAAATTAAGTATAGTATAAAAATACATCGGTCCTTGGACCGTTTGTGTCGCTGCCATCGCGGTTTTTGTGAATGGATAGACCTAACATACCTTTACCTTGATATGTGACCTACTTGACCTCATAACCAAATGAGGTTTGCATGTGACTCCATAAATCAAGTTTGGTTCCCATCAGATGAGGTCAATTTTAAATAACAAAACATTACATTTTACATTTTCAGCTTAGCTTACAACTTACCAATCAAATCACCTTTGACCTTGGTAGTGACCTTTGAACCTCATAACAAATGAGGGATCCCCTTTTACAAACCTATGACTCACGTTATGGTTCCATTTGGAACTTTCAAACCTTTTAAATGAGGTCATTTTACATTCCAGTCTATATTTACACTTGATCTCACATACCTTTGACCGTGGTACGTGAACCTTTGACCTCATCAACAAATGGAGGATCCATGTTGCAACCTGTGACAACATACAATCAACAACACAGACATCAAAAGTGGACAAGTGATCCCCATGTGTCTTCCTGTCTTAGGGCAGTGGACACAGGGACGGCAGGCACACAAATTCAGAAATAAAATGCTCATTTTTTCCATCCAGTTGAATTATAACTAAGGTTGAAACCATGATTCTCCAATTTAACCTAATATTATTTACGGATTTAAAAAAAAAACATTGCTCACAAAGGCATACTTCTACTTTACATATCTTAGAGATATCAGGCAATTAAGTAAAACATCATCAGATGCCCTGGAAATCCTTACACACGGCATGTCAAATATTTCACCTAGGTACACTTTGCACACGATTTTAAATGCCCTCGATCGCATCAAGTCACAATTAAAAACTCTACAATAAGTCCCTCCTTTCTTCAATTCAGCAGAATCCAATAATCAATGTTGTAGATTTAGCAAGTGACGTGTTTATACAAGCTTCAAATATTGGTCTTGCCTTGCTACTTCGCCACCACATCTGTAAGGGCTACATGCCCTGCATGTACCCCTGGCATTTACTGCAGCGCATTGTACCACACTGCTGGCTTCCACTCAGCTTTTGGTGTTCACTTTTCCTGTTATGTACGGGCTTTCTACTGGTTATTACCTGTATGAGAGTAATTCTAATTTGTAATAAGGTATGCTGAAAGTAGTGTCCATTTCAAAAGCGGCATGTCTTTTTTTAATTGAATTTCTCTGGAGTGAGCTTACATTACAACGCAACACCAAAATAATTATATATTAAAGGGAGATGACCCGATTAAAAGTGTATACAGAGTAGTTTCAACTTGATAGAATGGCCTTCACCCCAAAACCCCATCTGCAAGTTTCATGCGACATTTCAACCAGTTTTGATTTGTAAGTAAGAAACAATGAGTTTGTAAGCCTCCATGAATACTGTGTAAAATTAATATTGTTCCATCCAAATGGGGCATATTTTTTGCTCATAACTCAAACCAAACAAAATTAGAGCCCTAGGAATTCACCGGGCAAAGTAAAGAAGAGATAACCAAAATATTTGACACATTCACTTAAAATCTGGATTTATGGGGACAAGGCCACTTGCGATCGGCCATGGCCCTTAAGTTTTTCTTCTTGTGGCTTCAGGTGTAAGAGCTATATTTAGAATCATAGTTATGGTTTGATCATTTCATCTGGCATTATAAGCACTCTTTTTTAAAGATCTTCCCATCTCAAGAAGGTTGCAAACACTTTTTATTTCACACCTAAAGACTCTCTTTTTTGACATGAAGACTAATTAATTCAGACTAGGGTTTAGGAACATGGACCATCTTTGTCAAAAGCAACTAATGTTCTGTTAAAAAGAAATCAATCCATTGCAAGGATCCCAAATTTACCGATGGTTTTATATATTCTTGATGGGCATTCTGCTTCAAGATCTTGCCTGGAAGAGTAATGTCGATAAATTGATTAACAGTTGCTTGAGGCAGAAAATGACACTTTTGTTGCAGTTGAAGTCCAGTCAATGTTAGCTTTTTATCAATAAAGTACCAAATAACTATACATGTTGTCAAAGTGTCATCTCCTGGAGTACTAGGAAAGCAAGTCTTTACACAATTATTTTGTGTGTTTTGCTTTTCTTCATTTTCTGTGAGAAATTTTCCATAATTCTCTTGGGAAATGAAGATGATATACATCCATTATAGGGCGGATGTATGTATTGCTGAGGGTTTGATTGACAGATAATGTTTGCACAAACAATTATTTAGTACATACATGATTTGATTGACAGAAATAGGTTAACACAGTTTGCATAAAGCTTTGATTTTTTTTTACTCGGGAGGGAGCGGTCACTGGAATGAGCAGAATTTGTCAATTGCAGCTCCACAAAGCATACCAAATCAAGCCTTTAGTAAAGGCTAGGTCAACATGAGAGTGATTTCAATAATGACTGACCAAGCAGTAGATGACAATTGTAACCTTTGACCCCAAGATTAGCTGATACGATTCAGGCTTTTTTTATAGAACATCGTCCATACTTTTGGGAGCAAAGATGGCACAATGGTTTAATATTATGTATGCAAGTCATAAATTTGCATTACATGATGTAAGAGGTACCTAAAGGGGATCCTAGTCAAAGAAAGCATTGTGGATATAGGGCAGAAACCAATTCCTCCCACCATCCAATCATAGGTATTGCAGTCCTCATTAGTAATTAGAAAGAAAAAAATCTAAGTCTGAAAGAGCAGGGACTTGTAATAAAAAGCACAGCAGACTGTAAATTGCTACCAGGAATATTGCCAAATTAAATCACCACTTTAGTTGCGGCAAGATAAACCCTTATTATTAGTTTCCCTATTCACAAATGTACATAACAGATGGAATGTGCATATCACTTGTCATATGCATAATCATTTTTGTGAATTCCAATCATGACTGAAAAAAAAAAAAAAATACCTTCACTTAAAAAAATAGCCTACACGCTAGGCTTGTGACATTATTTATGGAAAGGGATCAGCCCTGTGTAATGTTTTCATTTAAAAAAAAAAACATTTGAACACCCAACAAAAAAAAAAAAAAAAAAAAAAAAAAAGTACAACCCCCTTCTTTGGCTTCTTTTATTTTCCATTCCCATGGGAACAAAATACGCGGCAATTATAATCATACTTATCTATTTAAAGGAGGAATAAGCGAGTGTGATCTTTTAGTTCTTCACACTTTGTCACTCAAACATATTACATGCCAGATCTGCCAGAAGAAATTGCCAGTAGTCTGTCAATTTCAAGTTGTGGCGTAATTTAATTGTTCTTGAGCACAATTTGCTTGGCTTGTGGATGCCAGACTGTCTTGTTGCATTTAAGATATACATTCATTTCTAGTGCACAATTTTGGCTAACCAGAGAATTCCAAATGTCTGAACAGAGATACCATGAAGTCAGTCTGTTGTTATCCATCTTACACTATCATTCAGGTTTTCCACCAATCCCCTATCCCAGAGGAGTGTCACAGGGCGCTTAAAAAAATACCATTCTGGTGGTTACTACCCTACCCCCTAAAAGGGCACAACGGTAGGAGGAGAGGGGAATTAGTAATTTAATTGACACACTCAACACTATCGTATCATGTCATTTTCGTGTTGAAGAATACTTAATTCAATTCCCCTTTATTAACATATACTGTTAGGACTAAGCCCGTTTTGAAGCAGGAGGGAAACCGGGGTAACTCAGAGAAAACCTGCGAAGCCGATATTAAATGAAACCAAACGCACATGAATCGCAGGTCGACCGAGGGGTCGAACCTGGGACCAGAGTGGTGCACAGTGAGTGAAGACCCACTGCGCTAACCAGAACCCCCTGCAACTGGTAGGAATTGTGTGCTCTGAAATTTGTTTCTACTTGGATCTGTTAATTTAGTTCTGGTTGTTTGCTGGAATGTATTTCTTGATTCCATTTTGAATTGCTGTTTATCTTCTATGTTAGTAATGCACCAATAAGTTAGGCATGATAGCATTTTAAGATTCCCTGTAAAAAATATCAGTGAAATTTTATATAAATTAGATACCTTTTCAGAACCATAGCAGTAAGCACAAACGTAGCTGTCAAGTCTTACGACATCTTCATTCACGTCATGTGGGATCCACACAACACTTAAGTGGCAGAAGGAGATTTTTTTAGGATATGAAATTCCTCGCAATTTCACTGGATCGGTTGTAAGACCAACTACCGAGAACGTTTGGAAGGTTTATTGGACAACAGGTGCAAAAGAAACCGCAAAAACCTTGTTTTGAACTTTGCCTGCTGTCGTAATCGTTTCCCCATAGAAACAGGCTTTGACTTTCTGTCGTGCACGACGAAATACTAAATCAGCCATCTTATACTAAAGCCGGCGTAGTCCGGCTTATTCCTTCAGGTGTGAGCTATACAATTGGTAAGCATTCCAGTATGTAAAAACCTGGTTTGAGAAAAATTGGGGGGCTTCTTTCCTGGAAATCTCCTCAGTCTCTTTAAGGACGATGTCGTGATGACATCGAAAGCTACACCTGAGCTTACTACAATGGCCCTGAAAAGGTATCTAATCTATGATCATGACAGAGCCCAATATCAGTTTACATGCTGCTATCCTGATAATTCTTCCATATTGTAGAGCACTATCATGGGGCACTACGCAGCATTTAAATTTTTTTAGTACTCTGTATGGTGGGTCTGGGCAGCTTACCCCTTCTTTTTAGCTGCCAAGGTACACGCACAGAAGCTGCAGTATAAGTTACCATATGAGTATGAATCCGGCCGTGTTACTGTGGTGCACATATAAATCATTAATTTGGGTAGAAAATGCTGATCACAAACTAGGTTTGGTTTCTTAGTTGATAAATCTCCCAATTACGGTTGGGTTGCTCATGCTGTAAAACCACTTTGACAGCTTATACTTATTGGCTATAGCATCTGCTAATTTTCCACAATAGATGCACAGCATCGGGAATGCTTTTAACTCTTACCTGCGACATTTTCTGCAATGCAGCTAAGAGGGAGTGGTTCGCAACCCCTCATACAATTTTGCTAACAAAATATCCACTGATCATTTTGGTATCAAACATTTCTTTTTTTCACTGATACCAAATAAGTTGCAATATCCTTCCAGTCAGATCTTATCAAACCACAAACTTTCCCTTGATATGCTCTGCAAAAAGGCCCATTTTCCAAAATATTTAGCCAAAAATGGTACAAATAAAAGATTTTGTGCCAAAATTTTTACTGAATATAAAAGGCAATAGTTAATCTGAACTACATAGTACATTTCATGCTAATATCTCTAAAAAAATTCAACTGGAGCAAAACAGACAGGGTAAAGAAGATTGCATATCTTTGAATTAAAGAGATTTCTGCATTATGCAAATTCATAATCCAACCTTGCATTTATATGTCATGTTATTTCACTTTGGTTGTGGTATGTGTGACTGCTCATTTGACATTTATCCAACATATATTCAAAATTTATTCACTCTCTCTTTCTCACCTAGCACTCGTGAACTTTTAAGTCAAATGAACCTCACATTAATCTAGACCGATTTCTCTGAACTACCTAGTCACCGTTCTCCATACAGCCCTGATCGGCACTTTTTCCTCATCAGCCTTTCTGCAATTGCACTTTGCAGAGCGTTTGCAACGACCACTTTGATAAATATCACACCTAAACGAGCATGATATACAGCATGCCGCAACAATTTACTACATACAACTATGCCATGACCCACTCATGTAAGAATTCCCATAGTGATAGTCGTCACATTTTTTATACAAGAATCACACTCTGCTACATGCAAGCAGAAAGGGACACAACAGTTTTATCTCCCAATTGGCCATAATGTACCTAATGTATGTATAGCAAGAATTTAGAGCAGTTTTCTAGATGGGTCAAGTTTGTCTACATACGTTTTCTCTGCTAATTGGTACATTGGCACAGGATAAGATTTTTTTTTCAATAGAGACAGCTGAGCATGCAACACATTTTGCCCAAATTTCACAATCCTAATCTAAATAATCTATAAAATTTTTGTAATATAACCAGATGGGATTGTTAATGCAGAATTTTAAATTTGCTACATGCAAGTTCTGATTATGAACAAAAATTCTAGCATGAAAAGCAATTTGAGACACAAAAAAATGCACTTGCGTAAAAAGTCCACCACAAATTGCAACCCATCCCAGAAAAGGACACCATGAATCTGATCTGTTTTTTGAAATGTCATGCTGGTATGCTGGAAGATGAGATGAAATTACCCCATTTTGCCAGCATTTTGAAATGGAAAATTCACTGCCAATATCAACATTTTCTCAAAGATTTTCCTAGTTTCCATTTGTTTTTCAACGCCATGATTAACAAGTTTACATACAAATACCCCCAGTATACTTTGTTCATGAACAATAGACAAGAACTCTCACACTGTGATTCAATGATATAGAATTGAGGAAGCAATGCAACACCACCGCAAGCAAACACAGTGCATACACAGCTGTTTTGAAAGTGCTCACATTATTATTATAGAAACAGACTAAAACAAAAAATATCAATTGCAACCCAGTTCTGATACTGATTTGAATTATTTTTCCATTAACTACATCTGTTTAAATTTTACGAAATTACATGCGGGCAAATAGATTTTTTCTTTAGAAATCTAGTCTATACCGATCTTTATGGAAATTGACATATAGAGGGTGTCTAATAAATAAAATAATGAACCTTTTGTAGGTCCTATCTAAGCAGGTTCCCACATGTTTTTTTTTCTGATTTTTAAGCAGGAGTACATACTAATGCTTCTGCATCAATTGTCAAAATTGTTTGCCGCTGCTGTAAATTTGCTGTTGTGATATGCGTCAGCACACACTTTTGCCAGCATTTTGTAAAGCAGAATCACTTTCACATATGCAGATAAACTAAAGCCAAATACTTTTTCCTATGGTGATAAACACAGTATATTAATCTGTCAAAGAGAGCTAACTGGCATTAAAACGAGGTCTGCAACAGAGGAAAAATACAATATTGACATTCTATCAAGTCTTCATTCTCATCTGGGATACAAAGTTCATTACTCCTACCCCCATGATCTACATAAAATGGCTGGCTATAGACATTTTGGTATCGAGTGTAACATGGAATGATACACAGCAAAGTTCTCTGTACACACTTTAGAATAAGACCTTTTACAACTTTATGTTTATCGAGGGATGCAACATTAAAAAGCTTTGTGTTGATTTTAGAGCCCAGAGTAGTGCAGTCTCATATATCAAACGTGATAACATTAGAAGGTATTCGATACAATTACTCACTGCGCATTGATAACATAATGTGGCGGTGGGGAGTTTTCTGCTCCAAGTGATTTCAAATCGATTTCACAAGCCCGACAAATTATTATGACATTGGTAATGGTTAACAATTAATCATATCACATCAATCTTGCGAGGTTATTATTGCAGACTTCTTGGAATATAATGTAATTTATGAGCAAAATTGTTGCCTGAGTTGCCTCACTAAAATTGGAGGCCGAATGTATTATTCTACACTGAAGCTCTATTTTATGCCTGGTAATGATATGATATATAGGCGATACCTTACACGTCAATAAAGTAAAGCTAGTAGGTTTGTACAATGCCAATTTTGTTTCTTGAAAATTACCCTTGATTCTCATCTTAAAGACAAACCATCATTCCAATTTTGTCAAATCTTTGAAAATTTGCAGATAGTGAAGGTGAAGGATAAGCCTGTATCTGTGTGGTGCCACATAAGTGACTTTTCCAACTGAATAGGTGTTGACAGAAAAGTAAGAAACGGCAGTGTTTCAAGTATACGAATCTCTCCTTCAATTACATGTTCTAGTAGTGTCCGAACGGACATTAATGATAAAATATCCGATTTTGTCCTTATACGGTTGCTTCTGGTCTTATCATTTTGAGGGTATGTTAGATACCTATACTTGTTACAGACAATCAAAAATCTGATTTTTGATGAATTTTTCGATTTCTGATTTAGCAAACACTGATAGTACCTTTAATGGAACAAAAACATAATGTCTCAACCTATTGTTGCTCCCAATATGGTTTAAAGAATATCAATGTATTTTAGGCACACACAAGGCCTCAGAATACTTTGAAGAAATATGACTGCACAACCAAATATTTCTTTCGCTTATGTTGCTCTAAGGGGGATGCCCAATTTAAGTATTTAAAGTTTTCGTCTTGGTACAAATAGTCTACATCCAAGACCCTATCTGTAACGTTTTTGGCATCAATATGGCAATCCTTTGGATGCAAAGCTTACATCATTGAAGAATTTTTGCCACAACTTTGTCTGATTTTCGGTGGGAAGCCTACCCTCTCCCCCAAGGCAATGTTGAATGCGGTCATGTTTCAACAGCCCTCTCCACAGCCCCCAACATTGGTTGATGGGGTTGGGGAAGGATATGGATAAGGGCAAGACCCCTGCTCGCTTATGGAACAATGACTTGCCCAATTCTGACTGCAGGCTGTTGAAGCATGGAGAATGTTGCCCATATATTGTATCAAGCGCACGAAAGATTTCTTTGATGACTGTAGAAATGTGATGGTAAGCCCATAAGAGTACGTAAACTAAATATCAAATGGTGTGACCCAAAAATAGGGACCAACAAATGGCGTACATTTTCACTCCTAACTTCCTAACCAAACATCCTTTAGACCTAAGATTTCACAGGGGTAGGTAGGGTAACTGAGAAAATAGCAGCTTTCTTCTGATACCAGTAAATTTGGACTGGTTTTAAAAATCGGGGTGGGGTTTCTGGGGCAAGGCTATTAGCATTGAGGCCTGGCCCTTTAATGCCTATTTCCCCAACAAAAATCCAATGTAGTGTCAAATTGAGGGTGGGGCTCCTGGGCCTGGATTGCTTATTAGGACGGCAATTTTAAACAAGTAAAGGATTTCAGCCAGGGATCTCCCAATTCACTCATGGATCAAGAAGGCAATAACCAGCGGTTCAGTGTAACAGACTACCAGCTAGATCAGTTTTGTACAGAGTGAGGCTGGAAGCCAGTGTGAAAAGATGCTTATGAATGCACATGACAACACATCACAGTTTGACATGCTTCTACTTGTACTAATGGTTGGTTATATACAAAAAATGATGAGGACTGCTTAAACCCAGCAAAACAACAATAACATCAACCCACAACAACAACAAAAATCAAGCATATTCTAAGTTATAACTTGATCCAAGTATGTGTGTAATGACTTAAAAATAAACAGTAGTGCAAACCCATTTTATCACAGCAAAATGAAATAGGCCAGTTTCACAAATAGGCGACATTTTTTGTCAACTGAGGGTTAATTTTTTTCCAAAGTGGAGTTTAAAGTTGTTTACTACTCACTTTCTTCGTGCCACAAGCTCCAGGTTTTAATAAAAATACTCTGGCTAGGTAATTGTTCACCCCTCCTTCTCAAATAAAATTCAGTTACTTGTTTTTTAATTTTGGGAATTTTGTTGAAAAATGAATTTCAAAATTACAAATTGAATAAGGGTACATGACTTGTCCATATAATGAAATGGACATTTTGGGCAACAGAAAGTATGCCCCAGGCTTCCTCTAGGACAAATTTGAAATAAATTTTTTGGGGGGGTTGATATTTCACAGATGTATGGCAAATTCAAGGTGTATTTTAGGACCAAAATGGGAATTGACTACTAATAGTTCTTCAACACTGTGACAAATAATCAATGTATGGCTCTTGATAATTCCATGGTTTTAAAGCTTTGGTATAGGTAATAGGGACAAATAAAGCCAGCTGGCCAGGATCAGATATAAATATAGTTGATATCAATGTTGTAAAGTTGGATTGTTGTGACAATTACAATGTGAACGAACAACTAATGATGTTGAATAAAAGTGTTTCAACCACAGAAATGCTTGAAGATTTAACAGTTCTGAGTCCCAACACAGTAAGAATATTTTCAAACACTTGTTGGGACAGGAGTATCAGCGTAATTGGCTAGTTTTAGGGGTGGATGTGACAGGTCATTCTCTGTGAACGGCGACAATTGCTATATTATTGAGTAGTTGTTTTAATTGAAGAATATGTTATTCAGTCCAACTTAATTTTTGACAAGAACCTATCCATTTTTTAATTTTAAATGTTTTCTGGCCTCTTTGCTTCAAATTAGGTTTCATAAGCCCATGCATTACTGAGCAGCAAGGCCTAAAAGACAGTGGTTATGAAAATTTTAAAAATGGAAATGGTTCGAAATGCATCAAACAACCTTAATGACATTATAAATAGAACCCATAAATGTGAAAAAGCCAATCAAAAAAGTAGTTGCTGAGTTAGTAGCAGTTTATCCAAAAAAGCCTTTTGTGGATTGTTGAAAAATGGGTGGACCGGGGACACATGTTTAGTGGGCTGTGGCGGTCTGGCCTTAATTTAAAGAGCATAATAGGACACATAACTCATGTGCTTTTGAATGACCCAATAGCTCTAGCAAAACAACTAAAATTGGGTACACCAATGATATTTATATTTGAGTGAATGAAAGAGAAGAAAGTTGTTTTGGATGGGACGGAGTGTGATGGATGTGACAAAAGTGAACGTGCACAAATTGAAATTATTTGCCCAGCCCATACAGTCGTTGATCCTATGTGTAGGGTACATTTATAAAAGATTCCAATTTATTTCAAATTAATCTTACTAAGTGGAATAATTTATTATTGGTACACCCCAAATTCTACATTGAAAATATGGTGGATGTGACAAATAAGTGAACGGGACATGAGTGCTATGCTCATTTTGCTTGTAAACAAAAATTAGAGTGAGCAATAACAACAATGTTGTAGTCCAATAATCTTAGACATAATTATCAATGACAATATTTTTTGTTAACAAGGAAATAATTGATGTTTGTTTTAAGAACCACTTAAAATGTGTGTAAAAGTTAACGGACATTGTTAACATCCACACCCTGAATTGCGGTGCAATCAATACTTATACAAGGAAAAGCTATTTCATTTCAAATTTTTGGGATCTTAATACAAAGTGGAACTTATTCTCCACCAAAAATAAAGTAGAGGAATAGGGAAAAAGTGGGGTGTTGAAGAATGGCAGCTGACCAAAAATAACCTTAATTCCCAGTTGACAAACAGAAATGGTCATTTTTTAGGCATGTTATGATATCCCAACACCTAAACTTGGGACAGGAGCAAGTTGGTTAAGCTATGGGAGGTAGAGCCATAGGGAGAATGAGAAAACCACACTAATTGATACTCTGATCCCATAATTTTGAACATGCTAGGAAGGAAAGACAAAATTCAAAAAGTGGCCCTAATCATGAAATGGGCCTAAACACAACAATTTACCCTTTATAACTTTAAGAATCAAAATTGGTAATTGGTTAAGTGCATTCAAAGCTGGTTGGCTTTCAGGGCTCTCTCCCTTTATGTACGTACTCTGCCGTTGAGTAATTAAAGACATTTGAACATACTCCTAATACAACAAAATGCTAGCTATTATCTTTAAATCAAATCCAACTAGAATTTATTACTCCAAGATGTTTGAGCTTAGCTATGTGCAGGCTAATGCTTTCAGGGCTCAAGTTTCTGTTTATTTGTTTTAAAAAAAAAAAAACCCACAGAACAGTCAGACTTATGGAGAATAAGGCCCATCGAAAATTCTTTGACGAATCAGCATTTACATTTGGTTCAACAGCCGCACAACATTGAACCCGCCATTGTTGCGTACAATTAAGAATTTTGTCGGTTTTGGCATTAATAATTTAACAGGAGCTTACACCGGATTTTCCCTGTGGTTTATAGTCCATTACTGAGTGACAATTACGAGGTGCCACCACTGTAAAATCTGTCGTACACTGCCCATTCTCAACTGCTTTTCACAGTACGGACAGTGACCTCATGCCTAGCTGCTGCCCAGAAAAGCGGTCAATCCTATTGTGAATATATTTCAATTTTCCAATTAAAAAAATTAGAAAAAAGATACGAAAAGGGAAAGTGTGAAGGAAGGGGATATAGGAACAAAGAAGAGAAAAAGGGAGGTGGAGGAAAAAATGAAGAGAGAGAGAGAAAGAGGAGAAAGAGTGGGAGAAAGAGAGTAAGAAAGAGAGGGAGAGAAGTGATTTGAAGTGAGAGTCAGACAGTTACGGCCTTCAGATTTCAGGTTTATGTGGGTTCAGATGCATAAGAGACATAATGCCTAACTTTCCACATCTTGCTTCTTGCTTGGAAAGTTAGGCATTATGTCTCTTATGCATCTGCACCCACATAAACCTGAAATCTAAAGGCTGTTTGTGCCAGAATGAGAAAGTTCAAATAGAAAACACCTTTTATGCCTTTACCATGTACCATTTTTGCTGCACCCTGGTGGGAATATTACTCATGTATTGGTCTTGCCTAACCTTTTGCTAACTGATGGTTTTATCTTCATTTGCCTAACTTTTCATAAATTTATTTGTGTTTGCAAGTACATGTGTTTGCCTAAATATTAAATCTATTCACATTTTGGTCATGAATGTCACAGACTCCAGTTCAATCAGGTTCAAGACAGTTTTCACAGTTACAATGCATCAAAAGCACTTATCATAAGTCCATTCACAGGGCAACTCCTCCATAGAATTTACATATTAAGAGTGGGTTTGGACTTACGATTGGTAAAAGGATTTACATTGTAACTCTTTATGAAATCCACCCCCCTTCCCGATCACTGGATATCAAATCATTTAAGAGCCTCACTTTTATCAGCAGCAATTATATGATTTCCCCAACCTTATGAAATTTTTTGCTTCCAAAATATTTCAACTATATTTTCTTTACATATTCATGTGAGGCAATTTTAGCTTCCTTGGATCAGATAGTTATTGGTAATCTTCTTTAAAGGGGCATTTCGTGATCCACAACACAACCTCGTCCCCCCGACTTACCTAAAAAAAGTTTAGATTTTTATATCATCTGAACCGTTAGCCTTAGTAATCCATGTGTACCAAATCTTACATGCAAATTCGGTCATATCTATAAGAAATTCGCAATTTTATATTTTCCGTCCGTAAAAGGACAGAAATTACAGCACAATGGCCTATGGGGACGTGGGAAACAAGCTTGCTAATAACACCAAACTGCAGATTGGGATCACTCAAATTTTGTACAATAACCTTTTCTCAAGGATATCTTGTGAAACATGAATCAACGAAATGCACCTTTAAGCCAAATAAGTACTTCAACAGAAACTTGACTTTATTGCACAAACAAACTTGATACACTGTTAGTGCTACACAATTTTGCTGTAATATCAACCCCTTTTGTACTACTAAAACGGAAATTGTCTCTGAAATGGCTGAGTTGCCAGAAATACAGCTGCATAGATTTGTGATCATTCACTGGAATTCATATGCCATACCATAATGGAACTATCAGTTTGGATGGTTAATATAAAACCGAACTCATCAAAAATTCGGTTTATACAGGGCTGTAACAAGATTAGGTAACCCTAAACGTATCCTACAAGTGATACGATCAAAAGTACCAGCATGAAAGCCCAAAAAATCAAATATATTAGTAATTACTGTCTGTACCGCACCCCGTGGGTACGACCACTTCAGGGATGCAAATTCGACGCGAATCCGCGATCGACGCGTAAAGATTCGTCGCACGAATGTTCAAACGCGAATCAGAGTTGATTCGAGTCAAGAAAAATTCAGTCAAGAGAAAAAAAATTCAGTCAAGAAACAAAAAAATAATGCTTTGGCCTACCGAATATAGAAATAGGAGATCACAAACAAATGTAGTTTTTTTCTTCAAAAGAATAATGAATATGTCGATTTTTATGTCAACAAACAACATATTAAGGCGAAAAGTCTACTTTACAATGAAGAAGAAGTCCGTACATATATTCGATCAACACGTACTGTTAACGAAAATCAATTAAAAGTGAATTTCATGACCCCAAATACAATACCAATCACATCAAAGCCATGTGTTTTTTAAATGTGCCCTAGTATAACAATAAAAAGCAGGGTTTTTTATTTTAAAAACGGCCAGAACTAAATTTAAAAAGGGCCAAATAAAGTCTTTTAAAAAAACGTACTAACATCAATGCAATTAATAAAAATCTTAGTTAGGAAATAACCCTTTTCTCAGTTTCCATTAGTTTGTACACAAAATAAAAAAAAATTTGTATCAAAGATTCCAAGGTAGGTAATATATCTAGGTATGTGGTAATTGCTTGCCTCAGTGTTTACCTTTCAGTCTGCAAATTGTAAACACAGTGATGCGGGAAGTAGACGAGTCCGACGGTTCTGTAGGCTTTGGAAATTTCTTGGAGGACAATGCCTGACATTGTAGAAGGTGAGACTGTTCAATACTGATGGGAATTGCTATACGGTTGCCTCAACATTTAATTTCTTTGTTTTGTTGACAGCAAATATGAAGAGAGATTCCGCCACATTTGCTGAAATTGGCAGGACTTGAAAGGCCTGCAGAATTCGGAAATTTTTGCATTTTTTGCTGCCATTAACTGCATCCGATCTTGATTTTTTTGTCAACCAAGTGATTCCGAATAGTACAAAAATAAGAAAATGAAATCAAGAATCCCAAGCCTTAAAATATGATTTTGTCTTCCAACGTCGCTTTTGCCAGTCTGCTTTTAGAAGCTTATGTTGGATGCATGTATGAGAACTGAGTCTCTGATCTGAAGAGATGGCATCCCTTCATTTTGGTTTAAGACCACTAGCAGTGATTTTGAAAAATATTTGAAATGTGCAGGAATAGCTTCAAAGTGAAGGATCGTCTGTAGAATTCTCATAGTTTACCTTTTCCAGCTGTAGAGTTAACAGAATGACAAGCAGAAGTGAAAGAAAACGGCAGTGTTCCAAAGATACGATTTCTCCATTAAATTACGTGTTGGAGTAAGGGTCAGATACGGACAGTAAATAAATAAAATATACGATTCTGTCCGTATTAGTTGCTTCTGGTTTATCATGTGACAGGGTGTTAGGAGACATGTACTTGTTACATACATGTAAAAATCTGATTTTTGAATGATTTTTTCGATTGCTGATTTAGCAAATCAATGATGTGTCTTTAATTTTATCACCATTATGTGAAGTTAAAAGAACTCAAACGTGGACACTCATAAGTTGTAGTTGTAGTTGAATATTTAAAGGGTTGTCTTAAGCAAGTAGTTAACTTGTAGTTGTCGTCATGCAGTCGTAGGGTGCACATTCGAGCACAGTTTAGGCCTCATTAAAAACTTTCCAGATACAAATTAATGGTTGTTAAAATACCAATTGTCCTAAGAATTTACGTTCGGCTATGTATGTAGATTTCTAACAGTTTAAAATACATGGTAATAACTATAGTTCGCCAAACAGATAATTTAAAGCCTGGGAAAAAAATTATATCCTATCATATATTCATAATCTACCGAAGTCAGTGAGTACTGAATCATTGCTTCTCGCCAAAAAGTAACTGGCGAGAATCAAACCTGATTAGCGCAAGTTACAACGAAAAATTGAACCCTGCATTCCTGCAACAACATAATGAATGGAGAATCATATCTGGGAACACACTGGCTTTCTTTTCTACTTTTTCGGTCAATTTTTCTGAGAAATTGACGGAAAACATGTTGATGAGGGCAAACACAGCGGTTCATATTTAACATTCAGCCAACACAATATTAGGGTATGGTACTTTCTACAGGGAATGAGAATAAAAAAAAATGATTAGGAACAGTCTAATCCTGTAGTACTTATTGATTTGGCCCCTAAGTCAATGCTTCAACCCCTGATCAGGGCTCT